>JASSUY010000305.1:15580-40950 GCA_032466535.1 Forpus xanthops | reverse complement strand
AAAGGGGAAACCGGAGAAAGAAGGGAAAGGGGAAACCGGAGAAAGAAGGGAAAGGGGAAACCGGAGAAAGAAGGGAAAGGGGAAACCGGAGAAAGAAGGGAAGGGGAAACGGAGAAGGGAAGGGGTTGTTTTAAGACAAGATTTTTGAATATTCTTTTTTTTCTTTGTTCAACATGACTCAAAAGACTCAAGTTCATTTTCTCAACTACATCTAAATGGTCAGACATCTTTATTGCTAAATTTCAGTAACCTCTCAAAACACACTGAAGGCTTAAAGAATGCAATACTCCATGGATATATCACACTATCCCACACTAAAAATAGCCGTAGTTTTAAAAACACATTGCTAACACATTTTTTAGGTCTTGCTTGACAATATAAAAGCAAATCAGCCATTTCCCCAGTACACATCCAATCTGCTCCCATGTTATTCTGCTATTTTTGTGTAGCTTTGATGTCTACTTTCTCTCTCCCTTGTTATTCTTCGAATCTCTTCTTTAGGAAGAGGATAAATTTACTAAGAAAATGGATGCATTGATGGAAAAGCACTGTTAAAAGGTCCAAAGTAAGACACAAGCATTTTGTCCTTCCCTCAGTTTCAGTCAATTTATAAACTGAATTGAGAGATTCAAGCACAGTTGGTATATAGAGCTATAGGCACAGAAACACTGAAGGTATGTGATGGCTTAAGTTCTATTTTATCAGTTGCTCTGTTGGTCACTGCCTATCTCCACCTGCAAAATTTGTTTTCATCCACTATCTATTCTCGGTCCAATTTCTGTAGTCCAAAGAAGAAACAAGCCAATAGTTACAACCAACTTGAGCATTATCATCAAATTACTCTATTTTTATATGTAACGCATAATCATAGCTGTTAAAGCTTCTCTGAACCATAAAGTTCACTATGAATAAAACAAACGAAAAATGCAATGGCAATCACACTTCCTTCCACATAAGGTTAAAATCTAACAGAGCAGATTGTGAAGATTTTTAGAAAGCATGTAAAAAAATTTAACTTTCCAAAAATGGTGATGTAGATGTTTAATTCTTTTGGAAAATAAAAAAATTTATCTTAGTATCCAAAGTTAAAAAAGATAAGGCAGTTTAACTTCTTTCAAATTTATATTAGTATCATAAGGAATAATGCCTTTTAGTTCTATTTATTTTTTAACCCAAGAGTGGACAGAGTATTCTACTTTCAAAGTTAACTGAGCATGAATCACACTTGTAAATGTTAATTTATCCTTGCAGCCAAATTCAGAAATCTTCATCAGTTTTCACAATTCCCTTAAAAAAAAGAAAAAGAAACACACACAAACATAGCTATAAAGAAAACAAGTCAAGACTTCTGCTATGGTATTGGTTTAATTGTGACTATCAACTTATAGTTCAGAGAAAAAAAAGAAAAAAAAGCATTGCTTAGTGCAAAATACACATATAAATCTTTACCTGCAGCTCTGTAAAGTATTTTAGGTTCAAAGAATATGCATGGATTCTTGTCCTCTATGCATGACAGGAGCAGTCCTTTGGCCTGAAGAGGACTCCTTGGAATAACAACCTGAAAAAATATTTTTAAATAGTTTATTTAAACTGAAATTTTACTACAAGCCCATTTAATTAATATCAAAAAACAAGCAATTATTTGCTTTATGTAAAGCTACGTATAGATTGAGCAATTCTTGCAAAGTGAAGTAACATCGGTGCTATTATTACTGACATACACTCAAAATTTAGAATTCTACTTTATTCATTCATCAGATTTGAGTAGTTCCCTCTACACCACGATTTAAATATTAATGAACTCCCATCCAATAAGGCAGAACTAGGATCTTAACAACCACATTCTGAGGTAGAAGGAACAGAAGAAAGTAGGTCAGATTAAAAATACATATATATATTATCGTTAGTTTAGTAAAACAAAGGTAGATGTATGACAAAAAAAAATTCAGCTGAGTGATCCTCAGTTGCTTGAGTAAAGATTCATCAAAGCAGACCCAGAAGGTATTCAGACTTAACCCAGTAAGTTTTTAAGACTAAAAAATAAATAGCTATTTAAAGTTGACTTCCTTTGCTTATGGTGGAAGACCGAAATATGTTCATTTCTGGAAATTAACAAATACCAAAAAAAAGCCTTAAACTATTATCAAGCAAAGAGAAAACTAAGCAAGGCCTCCATATGTAATCTGAATACCTGCAAGGAAAAGTACAATTGATTTGCCAACAGAAGAGTTAATTTTGTATGATCTAATAGAATGTTGCTTATGAAAAGAAAATTACCAAATTATCACAGTTTAACTCGGATCAGAAGGTCCAGCTAATTTACATTTCAGAGGTCTTCAAGAGCTGGGACATACAGCATTAAGTCTACTAGCAAACATTTTTTTACAGCGGCAAAGTTACAAGTGACCCCTCTCTGACCAAAAGCATCAGTTGTAGCACTTGTTTGAAGCAAAAAAGTAAATAAACTTATGTAACTAGACATGGTAACTTACTGCATCCAGGAGTTTCCAAGGCTTCAAAATATTTTTTTGAAAGTAAGAACATTTAGTTATAGGAAAGTAATAGAAAAAGAGTCAAACTACAACTTAAATCTGCTATCACATCAAATTAACTTGATATATGATTTTTGTAAACAAGGGATAGAAGCAGTCTATTAATATTTCATCAAAGTGTTTGGTAATAAGACACATGGGAATTTACCCACGTATGTTACTACTGCAGCTCCTTAGGCATCAGTTTTAGGAGAGACTTTATTTACCTTACTCACTCATGATGTTAATTCAGAACATGGCAAAGAAAACTGCTCAAAAGCTGACAGTCACTACCACTACAGCCACTACAGAGGATGGTAACAAAACAACCTAGTTCACACTGAAGACATGCACAGGGAAAGTGAACAACACAGTCGCACAGTTAAGGACTGAATTTTTGTTATAAATTTAGAACACAGCAGCAGAAATTCAGATCTGAATTTATTATCTGCTGAAAGGATGACTAGGACATTATGCCATGCAGCCCTAAGAAAAGCATAATAATATAGTCAAGGAATTTTTAGTACTATTGCAAAAATTACTGCTAGAAACTCAGCTGGAATACTTCATGACTACCTCAACTGTTTTGAAAACAAATTTGAAAAAGGTGCCAATAAAGCTTCAGAAATTGTTAATATCTGATATTTTGATTTGCTTAGTCTAATAAAACAAAGACTAAAGGGAAAACAATTGTTCTCTTAGTATATGAATGAGAAGATGAAAGACAGTGAAGTTAAATATACAAGTTAGTCAGGGACAAATTTAGGCCGGAAACTAAAGGAAAGCTTCCAGTCATGACAGCAAATATTCTGGAACAATAGAATGATGAGAGTCAAGACAGTGATTCTAGAAGTCAGTCAGATTCATTAAGACATACATCCTCACAACAGAAGATGCAAGCAATGTCCTTGTCACCCTGATAAGCCTTGTCTTAAGTGCTAATGATTACAGTTCTTCTCCTGAAGAGTCAAAGCTGTACAAACTCCCTTTTACTGGGAAAACCGAAACATCACCTTAGTAAAGGCAAAAAAAAAAATAAAAATCTTAGGTCAGAGTTTAATAAAGAGGGCACTTTTGAAAACCTCTTTCCCCAAAGGTCAATCCTACCTTCCCCAGCTTGTAACACATGCCATTTCCTACTGCAATTCAGAGAATATACGCACAGACGGGACTTTTGCAAATGCATCTGAACCACAAGTCCATTTGCACTTTTGGATTCATGCAATAAGGGCTGGGTTTAGGTTCATGCAAAAAAAACCGACCTGCAACTTTGAAGATAAAGCCTTGAACATTAACTGCATTAATGAACAGCTGTGCAAAAAATATTATAGCAACAACATTATTTACACAAAGATATAAAATTCAGAAGATAGAGTCTGAAATACTTCTCTGTGCATCAAAATTTAGTATATAAATGCTTCATCCCTAGCAGTGTTAAAGGCCAGGTTGGACAGAGCCTTGGGCAACATGGTCTACCACGAAGCATCCCTGTCCATGGCAGAAGGGTTGGAACTAGATGATCTTCCAACCCTAACTATTCTATGATTGTATGATTCTATCTTATACCATCAGTTCCACAGAATTTAATGTGCCCTTTACCTTTAAATGAGACGCTATGGGTAGCAATCTATTTCAGCACTTTACCCAAGAAAAAGTGAAAGAAAATGAAAAATCAACAAGAGAAAAGATCAAACATAAGATAAATTAAATTAAATCACCTTAAGTGATTAAATAAAATTCTGACTTGTTAACTTATTCAGAAGAATAAGCACTAGCTTGCTATGTATTCGATAAATTAAATGATTAAATTGTTAACTCACTACAGTGGACCACTAAATGTCAGCACTTGGTTCAGTACACAAAGGTTTGAGATTGACCAACAAGATCACGATAAGTTAGCTAGACCTGGCATCAGTGCTTTAATCATATAAGCTATATTGTGTTTCCCTATGATGGTAAACTATTCCAAGTTTTTAAACAAGCTCAAGAAACCTTTTGATTCAACTATCTGGCAAAAGACATTCTAGACTGCTTTTGTCTATATTGTGAAATATTTTCAAGATGAAAATAGGAACACCTCAGAGACCCTAAAGAACACCCAAAGACAAAAATGCATTGTTTCTCAAATATCATGAAAAATGAATAATACAAGATGTTTCATCTTAGCAAAGACAAACAAGCAAGAGAGTTATGGCCTTCCTGTAAATGAATAATATCTGGAGTTTTAGAATACCAAAATCATATATAGATAATAGTCTAAACAGATAAACAATGAACATGTGCCTTCAGCATACAAATACTGGGTTTCCTTAAGTCTTCCACTTTGATCAAGCTATGAGTCATTTCTCAATGGACTGGATGCCAGTTAAACCAGAAGTTCAAATCCATAGGCAAAATTTTACCCAGAAAAATGGAGAGCTGGCAAACAGTGCTCTCAATATGAAATGATAAGATCCCACCTCTCCCTCTTCTCTATCAAAGTTATCTATCTAATTTCCAGGAATCTTAGCTTCAAGGGATGCCACTATCTCGCACAGAAAGCCTCCCTAAAGTTATTATAAGAAAAACACAGAACAGTTCATGTTGGCAGAGACTTCCAGAGATTATCTGGTCCAACATCCCTGCTCAAGCAGGGTCACCCAGACCCAGCTTCCCAGAAACTTCTGAATACCTCCAAGGACTGAGATGCCACAAACTCTCTGAGCAACCTATGCCACGTGCTTCCTTATTGTTCAGACAGAATCTCTTGTGTTTCAGTTTGTGCCCACTGCCAGTCACTGTCACTCATACAAATGAATTTGACTATGCATTTAACACAACAGATGTAGGGAAAAAAAAAGCCAACTATTTATTAACATTAGCTTTTAGTTTCTGTCATTAGCTTTTAGTTTCTGTGCTATACTAGGCACAGATTAAAATGCATGCTTTTATTGCAAAAAACACATAAATACAAAATGCTACTACATGTACTGAAATCTACCACAAATTGCTTCAATAATGGCTATAAATTCTCAAACACTTAACACAGTTTAAATTTTATAACTTGAAAACTTCTAGAAGAGTTTTTACTTAACATATTTAGATATTTTGGTGTGGACTGACTTCCACACTTCTTTCCCTGCCTTCAACTAGACTCATTGTTAGTCAGGTCCACTAAAAACCAAACTAACAAAATTAATCTTCATAAAATACAAGTTACTGTACCTTTATTCCAGGACAATGAGCAAAAAAGGCTTCTGGACTCTGAGAGTGATATAGTGCACCATGACCCACACAGCCCCAGGGAGCTCTGATGGTGAGGCTCCCACAGTTAAACAGATCTCCAGAGCGGTAACGATATTTTGCTGCTTCATTAACAATCTGGGAAGATTTATACACAAAAGTAATATTCAGTCCAATACCTTTAGTTATGCATCATTAAGTCTCTATAATACATGAGATGCAACTATATCATCCGCATCATGCATGCAATTCAAAGGATCAAACTAGAAGCAAAGGAATCCTGTAAGACAGTGGAAAGCCAAACAATTTCCAAGGCAAAGAAAGCAATAATGCAGTGTGTGCAAATTAGATGCCTAGGCCTCAAGAGTTGCCATATAACCCAGCTGCTTCCCCATTCCCACAAGAGTCAATCAGCCCACTTCAAATCTGCAGTTTGTCCTGTGAACAAACGGCTAGTTGCAGCAGCATAGAGAAGTGAGAGGTGGTGTTGGGAAGACAGCTGATGAATTTCAGGCTGCTGAAGCCAATACACCCAGAAAACCAAAAACAAAAAACAGAGACATTTGCTTCAAGCCACATTTTTAATTTCCATTACTTAATGAGCCTTCAAACTGGCTTTGGTACCTTCCTGTTTACTTAAAGCATGCATAAATATTAGTAATACAGCTGTGGATATATTTGCAAATGTTACATATTCAAACCAAGCATTAATGCCAACAGAAGAGTAATTTAAACAGTCACAAGAGTTCTTTTTACTTCTCTCAAATTTATTAGTACTAACCTGATCAAATGCTGGAAAAATGTAATCTGCAAACTGAATTTCTGCAATGGCTGTAGCACCCGTAACAGCAATTCCAATACCGAAGCCAACAATTCCTTGTTCACACAAGGGGGTGTTGAAGACTCTATCTTTACCTATTAAAAAAAATAAATAAAAAAAGCATTCCTTTAACACACTGTCATGGCTTAATTTCAGCCAGCAAGTCAAAAACACAGCCCAGAAATATTCAAGTTATAAACAAGTCATCTGTAATTAAGCATATGGCTCTTTAGACGGGCTCCTTAGATGGGTGTAGGAACAATACACATCCATTATAGGTAAATGTACTTTCATTTAATAGCAACAGCTCAGAGGAAGACAAGGAGAAACAAAGTAAGAACAGTTTCTGTAACTTAAAACGTTCTGAATACTTCAAGGAAAATCATTTGTTCTGATGAATAGATATAAGCATGCATAACCTTCATGCCTGTATGGGAGTAATAAAGACTACTTACAAGCATTTAAAATAAGCTTAGAATAAAAAGCAGTACCATTACTTCAACTCTTTTCGGCAGTCAAAATGAACTGTTCATACTCAAAGCAGATGGATCTACAAGAGCATCTGTATGAAAGCACACTGTCTCTTGCCCGCACTCCACATAAACAATACTGTCTGAAACACAACTACAGCATCATCTATTAGACATGTTTACAATATTCGCCAGCATTCTACTTCAGGAGATAAGCAGGGGAACCTAGTTTATGCTATTACATTTTCTGTTTAGAATATTGGGAAATAGACAGGAGGCTTCTCTCGCAGTCCACTATGCATGAATGTGCTAAGACTTCAAACTGGATGGGAAAAAAAGTGACCACAGTGCACACCAGTGGCTATGAAATAAATAAATCAATAAACAAATAGCCCCCAAATAAAGAACTAAAAAGAAAGACTAAACTAATTAATTTATAATTATACAAGTTGTTACCATGAAGATTCCTAATTTCAATTAACGAACAAGTTAATGAATTCCTAATTTCAATTAACGTGCAAGTTAACGAACTAGAGAAAGGGAAGCTAACAAAAGGTTTTAGAAAGAGATGATAAGAGGAGAACATGCCACAGCTGTATTTACAATACACTAAGGGATTCATGTTTTACAAATCTTTGAAGTACACATATTCACACATACCCACCACAGCACTGTCACTGCTTGTACCCTGTCCACATTCTTTACATGGTGTTTTGAATTTCCTGCTTCAAGGGTTACTTTGCTTTGGGTTGCCGTTTTGGGTTGTTGGTTTGGTTGTTGGTTGGTTTTGCAGTTTTTGGTTTGAAATTTTTTTTTTTGGTTGGTTTTGTTTGGTTGCTCAGTTTGGAAGGGATTTTCTTTTTTCGAGATGTCAGCGGTAATCAGTCTTTGGTTCTCCTTCTGCCTTACTCTCTTTCTCCTCCACCAAGAACATGACAAAGACACTATTTGTTTATGGTAAGTAAAAAAAAACAAACATGGCAATACATGATAGTAAAGTCTTGGTGGTGTCAGTGAGGCTACACAAACGAATCCAAGTCTGTAACTGTAGGACACTCTACGATTTTGCATACAAGACAGGGGAAACGTTTTTGAAGCATCTTAAATATCTGTTAGAGGGGAAGCACCATTTTCTTAAATTAGTCATTCCAAACTTCTATGACTTCTACTCATTTCTTACAAATCAGTGTTTGAATCAAAAAACCCTGAGACGTTACAAAAAATATTTTTAAGATACATGCACACTGGACTGGTTTATGTTTAGACATAAGTGTCCAAGAAACTTTAAATTCTTATGATAGAAGTCCTGCTATTGCTGCTGAAGGCAAACGTTACCACAGCTAGCTCAGTAATTAAAACTGAGTTCCAGGTTAATAAAATGGCTTTTGAACAAAAGCAGGATTTTGTTGTCTAGATGTCAAACACACCCCAATCAACTCTGAATCACAGCAAAACACCTTGAAGATCACGGAACATTTTACAAGTAGAAAAATCTGCTAGCTCTCATTTCCCAGGTAAATGTGCAAGCTGATCTCAGTAATTTCTGTATGTGAGTGATCTGTGCTTTGTTTTCCATCTCCTGGAAGAGAAATAGTAATCTCTACAGGTAGTGTAGTGTATTCAAAAGTTATTCAGACTGAAGATGGCATAGGAAGTAAGAATGGCAGTAACTTTATAGTGCTGTCATTTCCTCTTGCTAGGCATTTATATTACCAGGATGCTGCAGTAACAGTAACTAGTTTGCATATTTCTATTCTTTGTTTACTAGTACTACCAATGCGTCTGGCAATGTCACTACATAAAAATAGCCCAGCCCTGAAGGGGTATCATTCAAAGCAGCAGGAAGAGAGGATGCTCTGGGAAACCTTGAACTGAGGAAGATATTTATCGAAGATGGAACATGTTTTCATGTCCTATAATTAAGTTATACTCACTTCTGACAGACATCAATTAATTAAAGCCCAAGGCAAAACAAAAATGAGTTCAAAAAGAGTCACACAGAATCATCCTTTCCCTTAAGAGCAGAAAAAGGGTACTAAAGTCACATCAGTGCCACATGTCTTCCACACAGAAGAACAACTTGGTCTTTCAAGGCTATTTAGTCCCATTTCTATAGAACAAATAGATCAGTAAACTAATCCGTAGGATGGAGAAGGAAAATAATGCCATACAAGGATGAAAGAACTTCTGTAACAATGAAAACACAAGATTATTTTTGAACCTAGAGAGCATATATACTGTGTAAACTGTTCTCATTCCTGAATGATGGCTGTAATCTCAGTTCCCAAGCTAAACAGCGTCCTCTCCTCCACTGACAGGCACCATGGTCAAGGAAAGAGGAATATAAACTGTCTATGCAAATGTGTAGTTACCCCAGGCTTTACCAGCATCAGTGAAGGTGAGGAAGCTCTGCAACTACAAGAGAAAGCAACCACAAGAGCTGTTCCTGTACTGATATCCATCTGTAAGACTATGATCACTTGACAAACGCCTCCTTCCCTCTTCTTTATTTAATTTAGGGTACCATGAATTAGACATCTTGTTTTTCATCTCTTTCACTAATGCATTTTTCAAATTAAAACATCTTAATACATTTTTAGTTTATTAAAATCTAACATTACTAAGACATATTGCTCCTTCCTACTTCTTAAAAGTCTATTGGCAGCTCAATATATTCCATTTCATTTGCTTACATCTTTATATAGGGCATAAACAACAAAGAAAACATTGAAAAAAATATGACTACAGAAGAGACAGAATTAACAAAAAAAAAAATCCTTAAATACACATTAAATTTAAAAATATAACTTTTTTATTGGAATTAAAATATTAAATTGGCCCTGTTTTCCATTCATGTGGATTTCTAATCCATTTTTAACACAAACCACTTAACTGAAATACAGGTAAGTCTGCTTTAAGACTCTACCAAATAGCCTACAAAATATACTGTCTTATCAGAGCAAAAAAAATTTGGACTGCTGAGAAGTGCACTGAAGTCAGGGCATACTAAGCATACCTAACCTTATTCCTTATTAACAAGATTTTTCAGAGTACACTGCAATAGCCTAACACATTGAGTCCATAAATACTTGTATTTCATCATGAAATGAACAGTTCCATAAAATGACCAATTTTAGCTAATAATTTAAAAAAACTTCAAAAATCAATTATTTAGTATCAATTTGGGGTTGGACAAATTAATTTAAAATCACAATAGTGTGCCACTGCTTCAAAACATAAAATACTCCCTACTGAAAGTGCTGAAATACTATTGTGGTATTAAAGGCATCATGCTGCTATCAATGGTCTATGATGAAGCAAATGAAGTGAGAATCAATAAAAGCAAACATGAATTACAACATGACACCTACAACAGGATCAGCTTGAAGCAGCTAATTCAAACTTCTTTTATAACTAAAGGCATAATCCTGAAGTACTGTGGCTTAAAATAGAAAAAGGAAGAGCCAGGTAATTGTGACTAAATGAGATTTATTAGTGAAAAATGGTCATGATTGTACTTTAAAAACAATAATGCTGATCCCTTTAAAGCAAAACCTAAAGCACTTTACTATTCATTAGATGGGAAAACAAGCCTTGGATAGAGTTTCAAGACAGAGTTTTCTTCACAAAATCTAGCCCTTTAAGACAAAAAGATACATAGATCATTGGGATAAAAAAAAAAAAATCACTTCCCTGAACATTAAAAAGGCTATGGCATGCCTTTAATGTTTTATTTTTATTGATACAGTATGAAAAAATGTTAAGTATTTTGTTTGGTTTTAGTAATCACTGAACATTTAGCAGCATTAAGCCTATGTATTTCTATTTTATTTCAATTTTTTATTTTTCACATTTTTTTCAAAATCTGAAAAGGAAGTAAATTTTGATAAATAGCCATTCACATCATCCCTTGCAAAGCATCTGAGTCAGATTTCAGCTGAAATCTGACTGCTGCAGACAAATAACCCAGAGATACTTTGTCTTTCCATATTTCATTTCCGTAGCAATGAAGAAACATTTCTTAAAATGTACTTTTCTTCTATTACGTGCATCAGCCAAAACAATTACTTGCATCAGCATCTCAAAACAAGCTAATACAAACTCCAAAAGCTGACTTGTCACTCCAAGTGAAAGCAGTACCTCCACATTATCTGAAACCAGGTGCGTCAGTCTCTGAAGAAAGACGTTATGCTGGTGTCCATTTGAATTAACCTGCCCAGCTTTATCAACATCCCTAGTTTCAGCCACCTGAACAGGTTGGTGCCCTTTTCCAAGCAGTGAGGCAAGCAATGTGGCAAACAGGGCTACATGAAAAACAGAGAAAAAGATGATTCTTCTCATCTTTCCATCCTAGTAACACAGGGAGAAGATTACGTGCGTGTTAAGTGGGAGAGTAAACACACTAGAAATATTACTGAATAAGGTAAACCTGACAAGATTAAAAGGAAAATGCAGTATTTTATTAAAAACAATTTTTAAACAATTACTTCATCATCTTCTGACCTATTTTTAATTAAACAAAAAAAATTATCTCTCCAACTTTTGGAACAATGAGTTAAGTACCACACAAAGGTTCAAACTACCACTAACCCTTTGCCTAAGGGGCAACAGCTTTAAGGCAGCCTTTCAGTCATCTTGCCTGCCAGCAATAAAAAGTTTCATAGCAACCTAACAGAACATGTTTACTGACATACGTAGTCGATTATTGTGCATTAAAGTTTTGGACTGCTTCATCTTTACTTGTTCCAAGCCATCAAGAAAAACGTATTTCAGAGTTTCATATCTGCAATGAATCATGTTCCTGCCTGAAATTTAACTTAAAAAATGAGATATCCAAGCAATATCAAACCCCCTGTAACACTAGCACACCACCCAAGGCTCCAACACTGGGTAGTTTTGCATCACTTACAGTATACATTGAACAATTAGAGTTGTTTAAGGAGTACTGCTGGTGATTTAGGCAAAGGAAGGTGGTTTTCAGTTTGGTTTTTATACATTTCTACATCATTTGTATTAAAAAAGGTATTTTAGAAGATGTCAGTATAGAGTAGAATTAACAATATTCCTGGGCAGTATTTTATTTGTCCCATAATTTCTGTAATTTCCATTAAGCATCCATTTGAAGTCAAATAGAAGAGTCCAAGAATCTAAATCCATTCTGTCCTCAACTGTGACAACATGCATGCACATGGAGAAACAGAGGACTGGAAAGAAACGGAAGTACCAGCAGACTGGCTTCTTTGCTACTCACTGGAGTACGTAGTAAAAATTCAAACAGAAATCAGTGATTTTGAATCAGTCCTACCTTTAAAAACCTGCTCTAATCCTAGATTATCCAGGATTCTTTCCCAGATGTACATAGTCGCCCTCTCTGAAGGCATTCAAAACACACCTGGACACGTTCTTTTGTAACTTGTTATAGCTGACCCTGCATTGGCAGGGGAGTTGGATGAGGTAATCTCCAGAGGTCCCTTCCAACCCTAATAATTGTGTGATCTACACAAGTCTACTAATTCAATCCATTTACCATAATTTTACAAAATCTATGCAGCAGCCATACTTCCTTGGTCCCACAATCCCTTTTAAGCCCTGTTTCACAACTGGTGACACTCATCATCTTTTGTTTTTCCAACTCTATAGGAGAGGGCAGGCATCAGAGGAAGTAGTCTGGCTACTACTCAGTTCTTGTACAGCTCCTGGATAAACACTAAAAAATTTTAGTAATTTCTTATTAATTTTAATCAACTTGTTCAACCACTTCTATTGATACCATAGTCAAAGTTCTTTAGCTTTAAAAACAAGGGTATGGAATGGGCACTGTTCCTCTGTAGTGAACATCTGTAAAAATACCCTAGCTTTCCAGATTAATATATAAATTTCAAACCTACAAGTTTAAAGCTGGGCTTCTGTTTCACAGACACAGAGATGGTTTACCTCTTAGTCTCGAATCCTTGCACACTAACATGCCACACCATTTAAAAGCTGCTTTTGCAGCATGTCAAAATAGATCATTTTGCATACCTAGCAGATAAAAATTGTATGAAATAAAAAGAATTTCATCTGCAAGTAGCTTTACCTACTGTGTGTAAAATAACACAATTTACAGAATTGAGCTTTACACCATTCCTGTTCTTTCCCAATTCTGTATCCTACAAGACCTGTACAGACTGAGCTACATGTTCATACACTCACAGCAGGCTTCAAGGACTCAGCCATACCACTGGTGCAGATCAGAGCAGCCTATACAGCTGAGCAGCCAGGTCCCAACTCCCACTGAAGTCCATGTAAAAAGTTTCAAATCAAGTGCAATTAGTATCAATTGTAGTAGAAACGCACACACAGAAATTGCTGTGTGGATGCTTTGAAAAGAATGACAGCATTTAGTTACGTTGAATAAAAATTCATTCAAGTTCTGATTAACTGGCCACTAATTCTACAGCAGGTTGCCATTACTTTTTCTTTAAATATTCCAAAAAGTCACATTATGGCAATAAGATACATAAATTAGTCAATTATTTAGAAATCTGTGAGCAACTGAGCACAGGGTCAGCATAGAGATTTGCATGCACTAAACCAAATTAGCTGCTTCCTCTGCTGCTGCTGCTAAATCTGCTATCACACTCTACTCTGCAATCAATGACCCAACTTCTTATTCTAGACAGAAGTTTTATAAAGGTCACTGATAAGTCTTTCTTACTCAGTTTCACATGCTAACAGGAGTCTTAATAAGGCTTTACTTGGGGAGGAGAAAATTAAAATAAAATCACTTGCACAGAAGAAAGTACCCTTCTGAAGCACTAATCACCACAGTATTGCCCAAAAAGACACCTGTTCTGACAGGTAGCTGGTAAGAACAGGAATTCCTCACAGGTTTGTAATTTATTCCACTGACATAACCCATACTTCTGATGAGTACTTCAAATAAATTGGAAATTAAGAACAGCTGAAGGGTAATTTTTCCTTTCAAGTCTCCTCCAGTTACTAATTCCAAAGCATTCATACATTTGAATAGACACATATTTGAACTAGCAGTTCTAGCTCACAGTGTACTCAACACTGTCATTCTTTTACTTAAGAGAGTGCATTTTTTTTTTTCTGAGAGCTCCACAGATTCAAACTGTACTTTCACCTCCTCTTCTCCAAGATTGCCTTAGGTGAAAAGCATGTTTATTGCACTTTCATTTAATCCTCATTCTCAAAAATCCTAAACAATATCAGAGGCAGAAGAACTGCTAAGTGTAAAAAAAAAAAAAAAAACATTAACATGGATGGGGAGCAATGTCCTCTATTATCTACAAGTTCATATAATCTGCACAGTTACTGAATTACTGGTTTTGAAAGAAAGGATACTAAGTTTTACCAAACAGCAAGTTAATTCTTAAAGTTGCTCACAGCATGAACATAACATTAAGCATTTACTCAATTGTCCAGCTTATGGCCTCCTAGATGAAGACCCATGAATTTATTTATAAACAGCTCTACTTTCCTCAAGCAAATAGGGAAAACGTGTTTTGACCCTCTCCTCCACATCAGATTTCCTGTCTTTGGTAACAAACTAGCATCCCATCAAAAGCTAAAGAAAAAAAACAGAAATATTAAAATGTATTGCCTAATTATCTCCCTTTCTCAGAGAGGAAGTGGGAACAGTAAGGGTCAGGTAAGGCTGATGCAACGCTTTGGCGTAACTTCAAATGCTGATAACCTTGCACGTCATTTAATGCTTTATGATGAAAAGCAGTAGCATAACATGTACACAGTGAAAGAATGATGCAGAAGGGAAACTAACAATGTAAGAGAAAAAAAAACTCATTATGACAGTAGCCAAATGCTGGAACAAGCTGCCCAGTGAGGTTGCAAATACTCCTTCTTTGGACATACTCATAACTCACCTAGACAAGACCACAAACAATCTAAACCGGCTCTATGTTGAGTACTGGTTTGGATCAGATGGCCTTCAAGGTCTTTTCAATCCAGCCCTTATGATTCTATGATTTATTAACAGTCCTAAGCAGGGTTACATGCTAACTGCCCAAATTTTTTTACGTCTCTGTCTGTCCTCTTGATGGAAGCATTTCATTACACTGAT
This sequence comes from Forpus xanthops, assembly GCA_032466535.1. Lineage (NCBI taxonomy): Eukaryota > Metazoa > Chordata > Aves > Psittaciformes > Psittacidae > Forpus > Forpus xanthops. The sequence continues at coordinate 25,821 of JASSUY010000305.1, read as the reverse complement.
AAAATAGAGCTGATTCAGCTCCACACTGCTAGAAAATATTCAATAAGCAGCTTATATCAAAGTGGCATATTTGCTCACCAGAATCTTTTTACTGATGACTACGGAGGTAGCTCACTCCACACTGAATTCCTTCTGATCATCTGGTTCACATACTCAGTTGTATCAGCCTAAAGAAAAAAAGCACAGTGCCTAACCACACCAAGGCATTCAAGTGTTACTCCAGCTATGATTAAAACATTCCTTGTTCAACCACAAAAAAAAACTGCTGTGTGAAAAGCGTAACTGACTATAGGCATGTGAAGCTACACCAGATGAAAGAATGTTTACTTGCAAAGGTATGCCTTAAAATCAACATCTACCAAACGCTGATATAAGTATAAATAAAGTTGATAAATAAGGCTAATACAAAGGGTATAAATAAAGCTGATACAGTGTGCCTTGGTTAGGAGGCTTAGGTCAGTTCCATGTATTTTCACACTATCTGCAACACTACATGACATGACAAGATATCCAATAGGAAAATATGTAACAGTTACCAGAGCTAAATAATACAACATGTTAATGAAAACCGTGCTGTAATAGGCTGGGTACACTGTCTGGATGACAAACTGAGGAAGGAGCAAAACTGTGTCAAATACAAGGCAGCCTCTCCCATACTACTCAGTATCAGCAGTGTAAATACTTTACAGGAAATCTGAAAGCATGTTGGATCTACCCTGAATTGTGAAGCAGCTGCTCTCAGTACAATAGCAAGGATATAATGGTGCTAAAGAAGTACTTAGGAACAAAGTGCTGAATGAGCAGCAATCTGCAGAAATGAACAACATTTCAATAATCTCACTTGTAGCCATGCAGGTCCCTTAATAATGCAAAGCACATGTATGAGAAAAATCAATCAACTGATCTATACTTGGTGCTCCATACAAGTGTGAAAACTCCTTACCAGGCTTGGAAGATTTAATGTTTCTACAAATCAGAAAAAAAAACATATGTATATTTTTTATGATAAATGACTAGTATGTCATGTCCACCTGGTCACTGGAAGATGGTTCTGAAACACGTTTAATTAAATTTAACCAGCTCCTCAGTGTGCTTCTGTTGCAAAGCTGCTAAGGCAACTGACTGAACTTGAATAGTAGTAGTCTTAGACTTGCCTTTTTTGACCCTTATGTATTTCTAAGAAAACTGAGAGTTCTACTCCCTATAATCTAGACAGCAGCATCTTTTTTAACCAGTCATGATAACACACTCATATCACTACACTCAGAGGTAGAAAAAACAGCAGGCATACTAAATTAGTGCCACTTGATGAGCACAAACAAAACAGAGCATACTGATCACAGGACTATCCAAAGAAATTGAGAATCACTAAATTCTACCTAAGGAATAGTAAACGCCTAAAGACTGATATCTAAAACAAGGTAAATAACCTGTGTTTGCAAACCTGGTATTAACACAGACTGCAAATACTAGTTTCATTCATTGATTCCATCTTGTGCCTTTAATATCTAAAGTTTTATCCTGTTACAAAAATATTATTTTTACATGTTTCACTGTAAGTATCTTTTGAAGTGGAAAATTCCATTTATAAGGTTCAGTGGCACATACTTTTTTGCCCAGCAATGCATCTTGAAATACCCTAAAAATGTGTTAAAACAAGCCCTGTACTGAGTATCAAGTTCTGTATTGAAACTTACATCCTTTACCTTTCTCTCAAACAGGTTTTCAATATATAAAAAGAAACATAATAAATATTAGTTAGCCCAAAACAAATAAAATGTTTTCATATTAGGCACACTATCGGAACAATAACAGAATAAAACCAAACCAAAAATAAAAATCTATCTAGTTCTGACACCAACTGGTTTATATCAGTATGCCACAGATACAAACAGTATAACAGGACACTGTATGAAGTTCTCAACTTCTCTTTTTTTTTTTTTTTTTCCTAATTGTTATCTTAAGAATTGGCTATTCAAGACCAAAATGAACAAAATGTTCTACCGTGGAATGAGTTTGGAACACGTTTTACATACATTCAAAGACATTCATATAAATCAGAACAAAATCCAGATCTTGCCAAATTGCTCTGGAAGAACCAGGCAAGCAAGCTGCAGAATTCTCTGTCTTAAATCCATCCACAAACAAGGATAATCCAACTCCAGACTACTTAGGTTTTCCTCGATCTGTACACAAGAACTAGTCATTTTTAACTGAATAAAATGTTCCACCCTCAGCTTAAGTCCACCACGTCAAAAATTCTGAGCTACTTTATTCTACCATATGCAATATGTTACGATGGACCAGCATCTGTAAAGACGAGGAAGCATAGTGCTTCTCCAACAAGCTTTCAGTCTGCTTCTGAAGCGCTGAGCTAATGTTTTCTCTTTATTCAATAAGCCCCTAGCAATTATTACTGATGCTACTTTGGGCTGAGTTTCTTCTCCCTATAACAGCATATTCCTATGTTTTTAAAGCATGTAAAAAACCTCATGATTACTGATAAAAATCTCAAATTAAAAAAAAAAGTATCCCCCCACCTGTTGAAGTTAATACCAACCTACTAATAGCTCCAGGGAGGCAGAACACACTACCTTAATAAACTGCATTTCAGGCCCCAACCAACCCATCTACACTGTGCTCTTGTACTTCTTGCACTATATTGTTGGCACCACAAGAACAGACCCAGAACCTCCACTGACAGATCTCTGCTCCCTTGACAGTAACATGCTGTGAAGTCTCCACAATAAACAATTTCCGGAAATCATTAACAAAAGGGATTCACAATATAAATATTTTAAAGTATTTTGTGGATTCTGGATGCAAATTATTAGAAGGAAAAAAAAAAAAAAAACACACAAAAAACACCCACATTATCTCTACCAGTATTAGTGCCATTTCAAAAGGTTGGTTCTTCCATTATTTCACGCTACTAAAAGCCATCAGGACATTAAGCAGTTTTTGTAAGCATACCCAATCCTTAGCCAATAAATTTCAACAAATGCCACAACAACCTGGGGACAAACAACCTTACGTTCTCAGCCATGTTTTCCTCCATAGCCATTTCACTTCAACACAGAACTTGCCTTAAGGAGTTTTCTACAATTCAAGCTCATAAAATAACATTGTGTTCATGTAAGTAACTTTTCCTTAAAGAATGACTACTGCAATTTTGGAAAGGCTGAGGTCTCTTGGGCATGGCTAGGTACAGCCATCTTCTGGTCAAATAAAGAAAAACGGCGATTATTTTACTATAAACAAATAACTCCGTTACTGAGAATGAAGCGTTCCCTGAAAACACACAGGTGTTTATACCTTAGGCACAAAGTCTGCAGAATAACAACCAGGGATTACAGTGGATCAGACATTGTAAATAAGCATTACTGCTACAAAACAAGCTAGCATTATTATGAGAAGTATCAATAGAAAGCTGCAAGCAACAGGGTTTTACTCAGTAAGGCACAAAGTATCCAGTTTTGGATGTTCCATATCCTTCAGTTGCAGCAAGCAGAGTCCAGAGAAAACTAACCAGTAACAAAAAGTCTTCAAACCAGAATAATAATCCTCCACTGGGACTGTGTGTTCAGGGAAGCCAGATAATCTTGATCACTGAAGGCCCAGAAAAGCCTTTGCCAGCTGTCCAAAACAATGTCCTCTGCTCCAGAGCTCCAATTCTCTAAGGCAGGCAGAAAGTAGAGGAAAACAAATATGGAAGTGATAAATAAAATCATTTTTAAAGCATGCAGCTGATTGCTAATGTGACTAGGTCACTCCAACATTAGGTATTATTTTCTTGGTTTCATTTGCAGTTCAATCACTTGCTTTTTGATGTGTTGGAAATTTTCCACAGGGGAAATCTTTGACTCAACTTCACCCACCCTCACGGGATTCAATGCAAGTTATTTCTTCTCTTGATTTTCCCTTTTTTTTTTTCTTGTGATTTTCCAATTTGAAAGAAGATATCCTGGACAAGCTGAACAGACACCAGTTACTGCTTACAATCTGCTCCCATCTATTTTACACTCCTTTTGTTTTTTTTTTAAACTACAGGTTGAAAGAAAAAAAAAAAAAATCCTACCAACTTTATCAACACTTCCAGCTGCATCTAAATAATACAGCATAGGAAGATTATTTATAAAACAGGTCTATATGCTCGAACAGAATAGGGCAAGAAAGTAATAAAATTTCAAGTTACTTGTTCGTACTTATTGCACCCTTTCTACTCCAAGTAAGGACACCTATTTTAGAAGCTTATTTCTAATTTACTACTCTCTGCAAGTATTAATGTATCTAATCATTCCAAATTACCTGAAAGGAAATTATCTGAGACATATTTTGTTTCATCCTACATATAAGAGTGACACACAGTTGCTCTTACTGAGTTTCACTTTATGAATTGTCCGCCTGGAAAAGAAGCAACTACTGGCTGCACAGCAGTTTAATAGAAAAGGACTTGGGGACCAAAGCATGCCACAAACTGACAGTTAACACCATACTGCTAATATAGGCAGCAAATATCACTGCAGAGCATATTAATAGTGTTACACAGAAACCATATAAAAAAACATTTTGGTCTAATTGACTTTGTATGAGAGTACCATAAGCTGTTGTGGGCAGTACATGTCTGTAAGCACTGACAAACAGAGGAGGACAGCAATAAAAGAGACTAAACAGAAGAGCTAAAAGAAACCAGAATAGACAAAAATGAAAGCCATGAGTGAAAGGCCAACCGGTAATGGAACATTAATGCAGAAAAGAGGAAATCTATCTTCCTCTTGTTCACTCTGCTATCACACAGACGATCCCAAACAGAGACAAACGAATCACATGAGCAAAAGACAGACCCATTCCAAAACGTTTCAAAAAACCAACTGCTGTCAGAACTATTTCTGCTGCTTCTTTACAGAGATCAGCTTTGATATCCCAGCCAACTCTTTTGGGAATAAGTTCAAAACTCCCCAGGGACAGAACTGAGGCCAAGTGTCTTCTACCCCGGGTAAGCATTTGCTTCTGGTGGGAAAAACCACAGTGGCATCTTCCAGGAACTGAGAATCTTTGAAATAAAGATTTCCATTGAAATCATTCACATTCTAGCAATATTTTCAAATAGTTGCAAATGAACTAAAATGGCATTATCCAAGATGTCCCTACCGGAAAAAAAAAAAAAACAAAAAAAAAAAACTCATTTAAAAAAAAAAAAAAATCCAATAGCTCAAAAACTTATAAGGTAATCTAATCAGGCATTCAAATACTAGGAATCTAACTTAAGCAGACACCTAGACTCCCTTGGTCACAAACAGAAAGACACACCATGAAAGAAAAATGCAGGCTGCTATGTGATAGGTGATCAAGTGCACGCTAAGTAAGTTTGCAGGCAACACCAAGTTAGGTGGGAGTGTTGATTTGCTTGAGGGTAGGAAGACTTTATAGAGAGATACAGACAGAATAGACCAATGGGCCAATGATATGAGGATCAACAAGGCAAAGTGCTGGCTCCTGCACTTGGCTCACAACAACCCCATGCAATGCTACATGCCTGGAGAAGAGTGTCTGGAAAGCTGCCTGATGGCAAAGGACCGGGGGTGCTGACTGACAGCTGGTTGAACACAAGCCAGTTTGTGCTCAGGTGGACAAGAAGGTCAAAGGCATTCTGGCTTGTGTCAGAGATAGTGTAGCCAGCAGGACTAGGGAAGTGATTGGAGTAAGAAACATGAAAAGCTGTAATGACCTCCGATTAGACATCACATATGCCAACAAAAAACAGTACCTAAAATAAACAGCAATCTGCCTAGTTAAAGAGATATAAGGCTCAAACACTATTCCTGTTGTAAGGGGAAACTGCTAGTTCCCTGACTATTCAAACTTGCTTGAAATCTTAACATGAAAAACTAAGTTTTAGTCCTTCACATTTCCTCACTAGGTCAACTTCCCTCTCTATAGTGCAAACTTTTTGGCAAAAATAATAACTTTCCAGCAGCTGAGTGAAACATAACCTGACTGAATCACACTATCCAAACACATACATACACATTTGTGCACCTGTAATATTATCTGCATGTAACTGATAAGACCTACAAACAGCTGTAGTATTGGAAAGCCTATACATAAATAGCTGCTAGCACAGAAACATGAATTACTAAAGATGTGTATTACTTTTTGACATGACAACAAGCATGGGAAGTAACTCAAGCTAAGATACCAATTTTTAAAAATTCATTCAATTACTCCAGTTCTTCTGGGCTTGGTTTCTATCACCTACTCAAATTTAATCTATAAAAGTGAACACAAACTCTCCCCAAAACACTGTTATAGGGAAAGTCCTACCAAGCCAATCTCACTTCTGTTGGATTCTCAGAGTCCTGAGAAAAGACTGCTCCTATTCCGCATTCTCAGAATAAGCTCTTAAATAGTCATAAAGCTCTTGATCTTTATGCTCGCTAAGAAAAGGTTTTTGACATGGCAGTAAGTGCACATTACAGCCTCCCTTCAAGCATATACCAGAATAGTATTAAAGACACATCTTGACTGAGGCAGACAACTACACAGAGGCACTACTAGGTAAGAAAGTCCTCAAGGTCTAAGTGTTAGGAGAATGTCAGAGAGATTATTCAAAAACAAAAACATACAAGTGAAAAAAAAAAAAAAAAAAAAATCAAACACACATCTGCTCTGGCATTTTTCCAAGTACCCTTTATTGTCCATCACTATTTCTGCTATTCTCATTTCTCAGTCATTCCTTCTGCCCATTTTTTCCATTTTTACCTCAACCTCTGTTTTTTTTTTTTCTCTCCCATTTCTTTACTCCTGCCATCTAATCCCTAACTCTGATTTCCTCTCTATTTTTGTCAAGTGGATGATAATGATCTTTACATCCTGCAACTTTATTTCGCACTTCAGGCAGAGCAATAGGGCATGCATTCACACTCAAACATCTTTGTTTCAAATCCATCTGCAGACTCAAAGACAAATGTACAAGCTATTTCATTCAGACAGCATTTTCTTCAAAAGACAAAAACAATAATGTACTTCCCTCTGCGGGGAAAAAAAAAAAAAAAAAACCAAACACACACAAACATGAAAATATGCTTACACACATTAACTAGGCTACAAAAGTACAGTAGACAAGGAAGCAGGCTATCAATCCTGCAGTTTACATGTCTGCTATAGACACAGGACACATCTCCAGACAGCAGGAATATGGAATGGCAGATATTCACTACTTCAATAAAGACACTCTACACGCTAGAGTATGCAACCTCTGCAAAATGGTGACAATCAAAGACCAGGCAGGGGGTGATGGAGAAGGAAACAAGAAATAAAACAAGAACATGCCTTCCAGTTTGCAAGAGCAGAGAAAGGAGACAAAGGAAAAAACTGTACAAGACTTACTTCCCTTCCCTTATCAAAAGCAATTCTCCACATAAAAACTTCAGGGACTCTACTCATTTTGAGGATGGAGAATTATAAAGCAATGGATTCCTAAGCATTCAGTTAATGCAATGAGATCATGAGCAGCAAAGCAATGCCAGAAAAAATGGAACTGCCCATTTCCTATACACCAGATGTATAGGAAGAAACATAACAACCTAAGTCATGGCTATTGTGCAAAATAAACTTCCACATACTGACCTGTTTACATCTGATTCCTCAATGAAACATTTCCAAACAAAATCTGGTCAGCACGTCAAAAAGTAATCTGATAAATATTAGGTATTATTTCCTTGAAAGGTCAATAAGCCTGACTTTTTTCACTTAGTAGTACAGACCTGTATTTGTGTTTATATTACAACATTACTGTAGGCTCAGGCTTAAACTGCCTTCCTGGCAAAAAAAAAAAAAAAAAAAAAAAAAAAAGCCATTTAGATTTGATGATAGATGGATTCTAAAAGCAAATTTCTTCTCTGTCTCCCCACAAAGACTCCATTAACAGTCTGGGTAGCAAGCAACATCTGTATACTACTACTACTGAGTATTAATATACTAAATGCTCCCTACTATAACATTAGGTGATATTTAGACCTTGACTTCTATAAAAGTGTTTGAAAAGGAATTATCAGTTTGTAACAAAGTAACTATTTCTAGGCATAGACTGCCACCTAGTGATTTTTATTACCTGTGGGGAGTAAAAAAAAAAAGCAAAAACACAGACCAACCTTCCTCTTCCAGGAGAAAAGGGGAAAAAAACAAAATCATTCCTTCATATTTTACATGAGCATATAGAAACAATGTCATATCACTTGTATCTCCTATTATGATTATTTTGATGGCAAACTCAGAAGGGGAATGAAGAAAGAAGAGTCAGTAAGTGTATGTTATCTTCCTCATATAGGTAAGATCCACAATGTTGCTTGTTCACCAATCCTTCTGGAATTCCTCCTCATTTTACAAAGACTCCTAGCTTTTGCATAAAACAAGTGTTGCATTTAGACCTTAGTTAATCCCTAGGACAACACAAATAGACAGCCACTCCTCTCTCAAGATTTTGGACTCCTTCAGTTTTTGCATTTAGTGTCTTTCCTGGTTTTTCTCATCATTGTAATTGCATTTTCAGTACATCCTCTAGTTTCTCTTTTCAGTCACTGCAGCTTTCTATGGAATTTTGCTATTCGTGAAGAAAGAAGCCAAGTTACCTGCATCATCTGATCTGCTTTAAAGTTGAATTACCATTATATAAATAACCCTTAAATTGATGGTACGTTCAGAGTTCTCTTTCTGTCCAAACTTGTATTTTAGACAACTGTTTTCATTTACTTCTGGCCATCTAATTAGCAGCATAAGAACTCTTATTTATTTTTTCTTTCATGCCTTCTCCACGCCCTTCTCTCTCAAACAGTATCAGCATCTTCAGTTCACTTCTCATCCAGACCTAAATCTCAGAATCTGCAGAACAAACGGATCTTAGGAAGATCTTTCTGTAATGACTCTGTAAGACAAACTTATTTTAAGTAAGAAACCAGAAAAACCTTTCTAAATTTCTCCTCATCTAGCTAACACACTTTCCTCTATCAAATATAATTTTTGCAATGCTCTGAATCAATATGAAGAAACAGTTCTGTACCTTGTTTATTTGATTTTACCAGCACTTTATGTACCCACTCACTATAATTTACACTCACGTGAAACAAGAGCACTTCTTAGTTTTTCCTTGTCAGATCTATCCTCTTATTTACCATAAAGAGGTCAGTACCCCTTTTGAACAAATGGCAATACTAGCTTTCATCAGCCCTTGCTCAATGTTCATCTAAGTACCTCCACAATTTCTCATGTTACCTCTCATAGTTTAAAGGAGTTCTTTTCAAATATTCCCAAAGTCATTTATGAATGACTTATTGAAAGATCCTGTATTTCTTGTTATACCCACAAAATAAACCTGATTCTAGCTAAGCTGCCGATATGCTGCAACAGTTGCTTATCATACTAACTAACTCAGTATAAATAGTTCTTTGCACTCCTTTAACAGTGCCCATCTCAACAGTAGCCTCTGCAAACTCAGGCAAGGGCTATCACAGAGACTTTGAACAGCACTTTTGAATACACCATCAATAAAATGCTACTACAGGAATTAAGTAATGCCTTTCCTTCATTCTAGTATTATATTACTTTCTTACATCAAGAAAACCAATAAACTACCCTCAAAACAACAGCCTAACAATATAAAATTTATTCTTTTTGTCTTTTAAAGTAGAGTTACAGAACTCCTAACCTCAACATACAGCACTAATAATTGCTGCTAATAAAAGTCCTATCAAAGCTACTTGAATATTAACATATAAAACAGAGCATGAAAAAACATCCACATAATAACTGAGGCACAAATACAAGACAATGTGGCTATGTTTCTAAAACATCTTAAAAGTACAGCCTTTCGCCTTTCTTTTTTATGGGTCACTCCAAAAGAAAGACGTAGATCATGGTGCTCTCCAAGCAGGCAGTAATTCATGTCCTCCAGAATTTAAATCTGTTTTAATGTAATTCTTTCACTTCTTGACAGATAGGACAAGAAACATCAACATATATCATTGCTAAGAGGCTTTAATTTGATTACAGTAATTAAATGGGGCCACATTATGAATATCCAGTCCCACTGCAATTTAAAAAAATATATAGTTACAAGATAAAGTCAGTTGGATAAAGAGAAGACTCCTGAAAGCTTACAGACTTGGAGCTGTTCAGCCTGGAGAAGAGAAGGCTGCATGGAGACCTCATAGCAGCCTTTCAGTATCTGAAGGGGGCCTATAGGG
>JASSUY010000305.1:0-15480 GCA_032466535.1 Forpus xanthops | reverse complement strand
ATGCAGGGAGGGGAGAGAGGGGGACAACATTTTACATTTTGGTTAGTTTCTTTTCCTTTATTCCGTTGCTTCCCGTAGGCCAGTGCTGGTCTGCACTTGCAGAACTCACATCAACCAGGTGGTGTTATTAATATATAGCTACAATAGACACATGTTCCCACACATTCTGAGTCTCAGTTTTGTCCTTCTTGTTTACAGAGGGACTGCCCTCTGTCTGAAACTTGCTTCAGAGAAGTTTACACAAAGAGGAGTGTAAACCACATGTTTTACACTGAAGCATCTGAAAAGAAAAGAAACAAGGGAGAAGACCAAGAGATTATGTCTGAATTCTTTGCTGTCTGCATACAGACTTTTCCTCCCGATCTCCCCACAAAGCCTGTGGTGGTTCATCTCTGCTCGTTCACCAATGCTAGAACAGAAAGGGGTGCCCAGCATTCAGGTAATATTTTATTTCAGAATCTCACTTCCCCAGGTTAGTTTGCTTCCACATGAATCAAATACTTCAAGAACTGACCCCAAGAGCAGGCTGCAATACAGGCCATTGATTTTATTATTCCTTTTTTTTTTTTTTTATATGCATATAGGGTGTTTTCTGAATAACATTTTATTGTGCATAAGAACATCTTGTGCCTTCCCAAGAGGGAGCACTGTCTTTCACAGTAAGAGAAAGTATTCAAGAAACTGTGACAATCTTATGCCATGGTGATTCCTGCCATTATTGTACTTCAGCATTGTATAGGCACTGGTGTCTCTAAAAGTACGTAAAATTGTGATTATGGAGGAGTATAATCTGATTTGATGTTTTTTCATCTTATCAGATCTTTTTGTAAGTATTCAATTCTTTATATTTTCCCTATCCTTACAGATTTTTTCCATGATGTTTTTAACATCTTGTGATATATAACATCCCATCATATCTTAGACATTCCTTTGCATCAGTATGAAAGGTCATGTACTTGGGCTGTTTTTCATTTCATGAACATCTGGGCTTATGAGATTAACAGAACAGTATACCATTGCCTTCTTTTTGGTCTCTTTTATTAATAACTTTTGAATAACACTTGTCTTCTACCATGTGGATTATACTTCTGTTGGGGCAATTTCCTCAATATAATAATGGCTCCTGGTTAACCCCTTACTCACAACTGCTGCTGTTACTAGATCAAATACATTTCTTTGTATGTCCAAATGTACAGTCCTGCATGTTTTCATGGGGTGGGAACAGTTCATTTGCCTAAACATAGGCATCTAGCACCATTTTACATGCTGTAAGGTATCCCACCTGGTCTCCAGCTGTCACTCTGGAGAAGGCACAGGTCTCCTGTAGGTTTTCTGTTCTACCTGCCACTGCTCTGCAGATGTCTCTGCTACTCTAAGGTATTTTCAGTGCCACTAGATGCCTGTGTTTAGGTTAGAAATTTATTTCTATATTTGCTATGAGCACAGTCAGGCATTGGGGTCATCTCACAGTGCAGTGAGGAGGGCCACATGATTTCTGGTAAGCAAACCATGAAAGAGGAATGAGTCACTCAATACGTATGCCAATAAAGGCTTTACCTGAGCATGTGGTGGTTTTATATTCTGCCTGGACCACACAGGTCACTTAGTTACAGCCAGCCATATGGAACATGAAAGGTGACCTGAAATCATCTAAAAGGCTGAAAGTAGCTTTTCTATGCATAAATAGGTGATCATTTTCGTGTTATGAAAGAGCTAACACCAAATTTTTGTGCTGTTCCCTAGCAGTGGTATAAACCTCTCATTCCTTGTGTAAGGTGTGAGATAGCAGACTGTAAAGCTCCTGCTGCTGTAGGAGTGAATGATCTTCTCTTCATCCAGAGATTTTGGCAGGTTGGCAGCTATGAAAGGAGAGAGAAAACATGGACAATTGGTTTGAAAAAAAGGTTGTTCAATAGAAGGGCGAGGGCAGCGTTAATGCTTCATGCCTTTGCTAGTGTGACACGTCAGAGGGACTGAAAAAATCCTGGTTCCATCTATGGTTGGCAGAGTGTGTTCTGTTCCCTCCATAACCTGTGCAGTGTACATTTAGGTGGTCTCTTTTCATACACCTTCTCAATCTCCTTCAGATCTTTTGCTACCATCACTATCCTTGTTTCCTCTATGCAGCCATTTTCCCAGTGTTTAGATCTTAGAGTCCACAGGTATGTCCTAGTAGGAGCATTCATCTTACAGGAAGGGCGCCTATTTTATGTCAGGCAGTAACAACATTCAGTGACCTCATTGGTTTTGGTCTCCTGCATTTCTTCCTCCTTCAGTGCAGTCAAAACTTGCAGAGGATGAATGGAAGTTTTTTGCACATAAAACTAGTGTGGGGGAAAATTTCAATAATAACACTTATCTTTCAATGGAGTCTTAACTGTCAGAAATGTGGAGGAGTTGGTTCTATTCCTGTGGGCAGAAACAAACTGAATAGCGAAGACAACTAAAGACTCAGAGATGAAAATCTTCCATTGCATGTTACCAATCTTTTAAGCCCTTATTTCTTCTGTCTGTGTGTTTATTGTGTGCTTTGTGTACTGTACCTAACATAGCAATTTCATGGGTTTTGGCCACAAGATGGCATCTGATTTCATAATGTTCTTTTAAAATATTATTACTTCTTTTTAATTTTTTTTTCCTGTGTTGATGGAATAATGCCCAGTTTTCTTGGGCAAATTATAACCTACTTTCCTTCCGCCTTAGGGAATGCCTCAGGAGCAAATGCGGTAAGATTTTCCATGGCATTCTTAGCCCCTGATATTTGGAACCATGGGCAGAGGTAATGGGTGACACTTGCTGCGAATCCTCTGCTCTGTAGGCCCCATCTTCCACCCTTCCATGGTGTAACCACTGCCTCTGTTAGGATTATTGCTTGGTAAATGAGAACTGAAACAAAAGCTTCACCCCATTTCATTTATGAAGTGATCCAAAGTCCCTTGAAGTTGTTAGAAAAATTCTCATTGCATAAAGAAAACTTCGACTGGACCCTTGTTTGCAGAAAAATATCCCACAATTTCTTAATTCTACCTAAGCTGCCTATAATTATGGGTTATGTGTTTCCTTCTTCATTCTGCTTCAGTTCATATCTCCCATGCACCTGTGCTTGGGGAATGAGGAACAGTCAGATTTGAAGGACAAGCAAATAATCTAGCAGACTCTTCTCCTTAGCAGACTGCCTCTGCAACTGTAGGAGAAATGGGTAACTAAGATTTATCAAGGGATCAGACCTACAGCAAACCGCAACAGTTCTTAGAAGCTTATAAAATGGGAAATGGAGTAAGGCTGGATCTTAATTTGCAAAAGGAGAACTAAATTATTCAATGGGTTTGGCTTAACTGTGTGAAAACCAATGATTCAATTCAGCTCATCAGTATGTAGACAACATACAGATTGGAAACTACTGGATGATGTGAAATAAAGCTATTTGCCTTTTTCTAAGTAATGTAAGCAAATAACATAATTGTGAATTGTTCCAGGGTATTTTATCGCAGCAGACCTTCCAACAAGAAGGCAAGAAGTTAAAATGGAGTTGTAGAAGATATTAGAGAGATTCATAGGGCTCTGTGGTGGCTTTTGCACGTGATTAGTGCAATCCTGGCTTAAAAACTCCATGTCCCTTTGATTGTTGGAAGCTGGTGTACTGTATTTGGCCTGTATTTTATATTCCTCCTTCAATATTTACTGCTCTCTCCTTCTTCCCTTCCCAGGGACTGAAGACTGAACTCAGTAAGTTTTAAGGTCGGACACAGTGGGCAATTTCTATGCTCTTTCTTGTGTACTTAAATGCTCAGCTGCTTCTCCTCAGTCTTCACTGATGGCTGTTATGCTGTTTCAGTTTTTGAAGCATGTGTGTAAAAACACTTCCATTCATAGCCACTTAGACCATATCCTCTCCATTGGGCAGCCACAGAGACCATTTCCTCTCTGTTTTGTAATAGATTATTGAAATAGTGACTATAGCCCCTGTGTCCTTGGCCGAGCAAATAAAGCAATACTAGAAGGTGCCAAATGCACTGTAATTTTTCAAAAGTAACAATCCAGTAGGATTGTTCCAAACGAGTTGGAGAAAAAAGCCTCAGCAGCATTGCACAGCCACATTGTCTCTCAAGCCCACTGGGAAGGACTGTAGATGTTCTTCACAGATTAAAGATCACAGGGTAGGAACCTCTATCAGCCAGGATGGGATTTTAGATATGGGCAGTGTTCAGCAAGGAGTCAGGGACAAAAGCACAGCAAACATGAGACTGTAGGCACCACGTAGTTCAGCCTTATTGTTGCTGCTGAGCTGATGGATCAAGAAAAAGAAGAGATTTACCTCTGCAGTCTGGTAGCCCTGTATGAACTGTAGATGAAATGGTAGGTGCTCAAAAAAGAGGGGCAAGCAACAGGCAGAGTGATAAAGATTGAAGCAATGAAAAGGGTTTTTAAGCAAGAAGTTCAGCAAAGAGTGGTCTCTGTATCGATGTATTTCATGGTTGGATCTTCTGATTGAAATTTTTCTGTGTTTGGGGCAGAGGTAAAGACTCTTTGCTCTGTGGATTCCTGATGCCTGGTGAGGGCTGACTGTGTCATGTGGGGTTTTCTTCAGTGGCAGGATACACTGCTAAGTTCTTTCTCCTATAATGGAGGGGAGGTACCTGCTTTTTAAAAATTACCAGTCTTCATTTCCCTGAAGTCTCCTCCCCTCAGTCCACTTGCATATCACTGAAATTGGCAAGTGGAGTGGACAGACAAACACACACTGTGTGATCAGAAAATTGAGCTAGATACCCTGTTTTTCAAATGACATTTTATCTGTGTGGCTTTTTCTGTAGATACTTACCCTAGCACCTCAGGCACTTAACAACTGTTACATTCCTGGGAAATAGGGCAGGGTTGCTCTCTTATCTTTCACTTCAACAACTGGAACACAGAGAAATTTTGACCAAGATGACAAAGCTTTTTAAGTGTGTAATTCCTAATAGTAACTTAAGGCTCTGTAAAAATAGTCCCCTGGAGGATCTGGGTCCAAGCTGCACACTCAAGATCATGTTGGAATTGTGTAGCAGAGCCTCACTAGGCTTGACTTCCGTAGAGGTGGGTGCACTCTGGTCAGCAGGCTGCCTTCCTCTTGATGGAGACAGATACTGCACTACACAGCAGACTGAGGTGGGGCAAGAGGTTGCTGCCAACAAGGGTGCTCCTGTCAGTCCTGTTTCAGGCTAAAGGAGCAGGGCTAGTTTAACTCACGTAAATAACAGGCCTTCCCTAATTTTGCATGTGATACGGTGCTTCCATGAACAATTTTCCAAAGAAACTGACAGGGCTGAAGGCTGTCCCATTTTCCACAGGTATTGCCGGATCTGGGAGAGGATGTTTGTAGAGTAAGTAACTTTGCACATTTCCATTCTGTCTGAACCTCCCTTCAGCTCTCTGTGTTTGAAGAGTCAAGAAAAAGATGCTGTTAGCAGAATTTGCTTTTGTGCTGAGACTTTTCTTGAGGAACTCAGTGGTATGTACTGGTGAAGTGTGCTGCAGGTAATTATTTGCCTCTTAGTGCACTTGATGGCACGAAAAGCTCCTGTGTTCTGTGTGAATGTTAAAGAGCTGGTTTTCAAACAGAATGCAGCTAATGTAGAGACTACTTCAGCTAACAATTTATTTTTGAAATGTACTGATTTTCTTACCAGAAGTGTCTGTCTCTGGTATGGAGAAGTTTCAAGCTCTTCTACTTCAGGTCGTAAGGACAGAGATTACTACAACATTAGGGAGCTAAGGACAGCTGTCCACCAACACCTCGATTTTCAGCATTTCACATCTAGCTAAGTGCATTATGACATTTTTTCCTTTTCATATGAATCATTAGCTATAAGCTGTGGACAGTAGGAAAAAGAGACAGCAATTTTCATATGCCCATCCATATTCATATATAGAAAGGGGGTAATATTTCTTTAAAATATACTGTGTGTTTCTGTTTTATCTCTCATCAAAGTTCCCCCAAGTTCTCTGCAAATTTTAATCAAATCAGTTGTATGTTTCATGGTGAGACAATTAAAAGAATAAGGGTAAAAGGGATCTCCTTCCATTTCTTCCAGGAATACAGATATGAGCACATATTCCTTTCTTGCCAAGCAGTGGGAAGTTCATGTTTTATTCTGAATCATGAAGTGGTACTACAGTTTATCCATGCTCTTGTTTTTCTGCTCATGCTCAAAATGCGATTTATGTGGCACATATGCCTTCTTCAGCAGAACTGGAGTCTTCTCCTAAGCATCCTTTCTCCATCTAAGCAGGATAGTAGATGGAAAGGAACTTATTCCTCTATTAATCTCTTGCATGGCTCAGTAAA
This sequence comes from Forpus xanthops, assembly GCA_032466535.1. Lineage (NCBI taxonomy): Eukaryota > Metazoa > Chordata > Aves > Psittaciformes > Psittacidae > Forpus > Forpus xanthops. Next base: position 9,152 of record JASSUY010000305.1, on the reverse strand, counting down.
AGCTCTGGTAGTCTTTTTTGTGACTATCCTGTGTCAAATGGGAACACCTTTTATACTTTCCAGTTCTCACTTCTGTACTTCAATCCCAACCCAAAATTTCCTTCTATGTCAGCTTCTGTCTTTGCCCCCTTTGATGTACCATTGTCTGATTCAGTGAGATTTGAGCTGCATATTTGCGCTTTGTTGTCTCACCTGCCCTCATTTTGATAGCCTGAAGTGGGCAAATGAGGCAGAGAAGCAGGTTTCTGTTAAGGCTCAAACTTTGGAAACTTGCAGAGACTGGCAAGCTTGTTGGCAAGGCCACAGTTCCCAGGGCTCTGAGAGATTGGCAGGCACTCTGAAGGTATGCTGGGAACACTTAGAGCAATCCTGTTTGTCTTTCCAACAGGCTTGCTGTGACAGTGACATCTTCTTCCTCCAACATGCTTTGTGCTGTCTCTTCTTGACCTGCAAGATCACCCCAAAGAAACTGCTGCAGAAATGTGTTGTCTTTGTTTTTTTTGGTGGGTTTTGGTTTGTTTGGGTTTTTTTTTTTTTTTTGTTGGTAGGTTTTGTGAAAAGAGAGCAAATCTTACTCCTTATATAAGGAGAAAAGGCTTTTTGGAGGGGAATTTAATATTTGGGATAATTGACTGTGTCTCAGTGACATTAATGAGTTTGTTCAAGGTATGTGGATGCTGGCTGGTTGGCTTTGTTTCTAGGAGCTTTTTCCACTGAGCCTGTGATTCCATAGCAGTTTAAACCAAAATAAATTGGCGTGCTGTGGTCTAGTGCTACCCCAAACCCTCTACTTGCACTTTCTCACTCACATCTCCTCCCCTCCCCTTCCTGTGCTGGCTCTAGCAAGCCTGTAGCTGAGGGTGAGGCAAGGCTTCTCCCTGCATGCAGTGGGGTTTGTAGTGTGGCAGGAAGGAATGGCAGAGGTGCTGTGTGTCTGTAACACTCAAGAATCAGAATCACCACCTGGCCAAGAATTCTGGGAGCTTGTGGTCTGCTTTAATCAAATCCACATGTCCAAACAGGAAGCCACCTAGTGCTGTTCTGCTTTTACATGGGTAGTCTAGAACGGAGAGTGGGGAAGGTACTGCTGAGTTTTTCCCTTAGTACTACCACTAACTTATGCTCTTTCTGACCTTTGGCAGAACAATTTAATTTGCAGGTGTCCAAACTGTACACTGGGGTTATCAATACATTTGATCCCATAGGAAATGTGCGTGATATCATTTTGTGTGTGATTCTTGGACAGAAAGTGGTCCACCTATCTGAATTGCTATAATTACAATGTTGTTAGTTACTTTTGTGTTTGTAAACATGGGGCAAGAAGTGTGAGAAAATACCATAAAGGACTCTGGAAAAATGTTGAAGGACTGTTTAGTTCCTCTCACTCTGAAGTTTGTAAATCTTAGAGTCTATATTAGGAAAAAGTATTTTTCTGCATTATGTCACTTGTCAAACTGTGGCTAGTGCCACTTTGTCCCCATGTAAAAAATATGGAGATAAAGTTTGCTTATAATTATGTCCAAATTTATTCTTTTCTTGAGGGGGAAAAAAAAGAATGCCATGGGAACCCAGAGCATTAGCCTGCCTGGGCTCTGCTGCACAGGGCTAATTCAAAACTGAAGATCCATAAGATTCAGTATAGAAAAGTAAACTGATAAGAGGAGCCCAGGCCAAGCACTTCTGCTGATCCCAACTGCTGGAGTTCGTCAGGTTCTAAACTCCAGTCTTGGCTCTGTGACTCTCATGAGAAAAGTAGAAGTAGTTACCAGTCAAGAAAACACTAAGAAAAATGGTGCTGCTCTGTATTTAAATGTTTATGTTCTTGGACACGTGCAGCCAGTGAGTTTCCACCGCAGCATTGCTGGAAGCCTTCTTCCTCCTCCTGCATCTGTGGTGACAGTCTAAGAGTTATGCAGGAGCCCAGGCTGACAAAGAGCTGAGTATTATCCTGAGGATAAATGAGTTAACCCATCACGCAAACACTGTGCTGGCGGATTTTAGTGCAATTAGCTCCACAAATACCAAGACACACAGTCTGCAACCAGACTAAAAGGTCTCCTAAACAATTAGGGGACCACGGCCCCATGGACCCCTGTCATGCACATTAATGTCACTAGCCTTAGCAAGGGGTATGTGCGTTCTTTGATGCCAGGGGAATCCACAGTTTGACGGCCCCATAAACTTCATACCATTTTGGTCCCAACTCTCATGCCTCAGTGGCATTTTATTTACTACACCTAATAACGTTTAGTCCATAAACACGTGCAGGTTGGAGAGAAGGTCTAGTGTGACTTAATTACCTCAACTCTTTGCTTTCTCTTTTGTTATGTACATCATGGATACTTGACAGCATTAACATTCCTGGAATTGTATCTGCCATCCTTTGTAAAAGGATTGAATACTACGCATTAGCTCGGGCTCGTGGGGCATTTGTGTCTCCAACAACAGCTTAATTATGGACATTGTTTACTAATCAGTATTAAATTGACAGACTATGAGGGCTAATCTGGAGATTAACACAATAGCTTGTTTTCATTTTGTTCTTCTAGCAGTTTATTGAATGCAAGTTTTAAAACAAGACCCTTTTGTGAGCCTTACCTTCCACATCACAGCTGGTGTAAGTGTAAAGATCTGTGCATTTCTTTTCTATAACTGCAGAGTGTGAGCACAAATGTTTTGCTTAATATAATTTGAACAATCATTTAAGATCCCCATGTTGTTTTGGGATACTGCTGGATATAAAAGCAATGGAGGGTGTCCTTTGTGTAGAATCAGCAGTTCACAAATCTTTAGGCCCATTTAAGCCTTCTGTTTGTTCTGTTTCACAAGCTACACAGGGTATCATCACTCAAACAAATACCAGCAGACACCAGGCCCGAAGTACGAGTTTGTGTAGTGGGAAGATCTGATGTCAGTGTGTGTAGAGTTACTCAGTGAAAGCTGTGTGCTCTTCTGGGACATCTGTTTTGCTCATGCAAATTAGTAAACTGCCTGATAGTTTTGATTTGCCTGTGGATGATTTCCACCACTGGCCATGAAAGCTGCCCAGAAGCTGAATGTCTGTTCTGCACAAGCAGGTGACTGCTTGATTATGAGAAATATAAGGGTCTATTTAGGGAAGAACACACATCACATGTAAGTCTGTCCTTCTCATCCGCATACGTGGCATATCACATTTCCAACATATTCATATCTATATTCAACTCTAATTTTTCAGACTGCTGAAAATGCCTTGGATTTTGTAGTCTAGGAAACTGCTTCTTGATGGGTTACTTAGCTGATTAAGTATGAATGAATGAAAGCTCACTTAGTGATAATGAGATAATCTTTTTCTGTTCTCTTACTTCCTGAAAGAGTGATGTAGAGTAGGAGGAAGTGATGCTACACTGCCCTTCACAGCAACAGTGGCAGTGGGAGAGGGGATAAAAAAAACCGAAACAAGCGGAAAGTGCTGTTGCTACCCTCTGTCACAGGCATGGCAGTGTTCATACACAGGGTTTAATGACAGTGTGGCACTCCAAATTTAAGGAAGCATCAGTCATTTTACTTGTGGCAAGAGAAGATAACAAATATTTCTGTACTGAAGTGCCCAGCAGAGTGTCTCCAAAGTCAGTGCTCTTTGGTCCAGGCACTCCTCATGCTGGAAGTAATTAGTATAAAAACCCTAATCTTTTTTTGCATCCGAGCCACGTGGTATAATCCAGCCTTTCAGAAGGATAAGTCGGTATTTCTGAGCTCACTTGTATTTAATGTAAACAATAAAGGGCTAATTCAATAAAATGGCTTTGACCCATCAAAATCTACTTTCAGGAGCTGTACTGTAGGCTGGGAGCCCACATGGTGTGTTGTGCATTCAGAAACTTTCAAACCTGCCTATTCAGAGAATAGCTGACAATGCAGATGTACCAGCCCTAAGAAGAGCCAGTTGTTAGAGATTTTTGCACCTTACTTTTTGGGGTCATATGCCTTCATTCTTAGAGAACTTGTTTGTCAAATACAATGTGACAGCTTTTCTGATTTGTTCACAGGTCTTAGAAAAAGCAAAGAAAAGGGAAAGAAAAAACAAACAGAAAGACAATTTGCTAGGATTAAGAAAGGAACTGATCTGTCTCCTGAAGAAAAACCCCCAAACCAAATACAACAAAATCACAAGAATTCCAGTAAAAATTAAAGCATCCAAATGCATTTGCTGCTGTCTTGAAAATTTAAGCTAGAAGTGTCCGAACATTTCAGTTTGCAGCCTCTGAGGAGTCTCCCAGAGGGGAAACTTCTTGTACAGTGTAGACTCTTGCACAGTGCGTTTAAGACCATGGCAAATAGTCTTCTTGTTATGCGGCTGACTCCTTAAAAATTGTTGATCACAGGTTGCAAGTCAGTGATATAAAAGATCGGTTATTGTAGCATAGTCAAGGATTAAGTCAAGCAGTACTTCTGCTTGATGCTTATTTACTTAAAGGATCTTTCTTTTACTTAGGTGCAGATAGGTTTTAGAAATGGAATCGTGCTAGCTTCGTAGATGTGAATGCACCCCTATAAACCATGTATTTTAACCATTGCACACAAAGGTTAAATCCTCTGCTCTCTTCATCTATCTTTTTTGCAGTTGCTCATATTCAAGTTCTTTTTAAGCAACAGTCTTAAAAGGGTGAACATTAGAATGTTTTCATGGGACTCTTGGGAAGCTGATAAAGTTTGCTAGTTAATCCAATAAAGCTAAGTCTGTTGCATCAGACCACATCAGTCAGATCAGTTTACACTCTGGCTTTTAGAGCGGGTCTTTGCTTATTTTCCTAAAGAAATACCTGCTACCTGTACACAGGATCTCAGGGCAGAAGAGGCCATCCCACCAAACATCTATTTCCAGCCCCTTGTTTCTGTAGGTCATACAGTGTTTTCTGGAAGCTGGATTAAAGCATTCAGTTAGAATTGTGTCTGGTCTTGCTTAAAGGCTAAGAACAAAGACATTCCAATATTTAATAATGCTCATTACAAGGAAATTACTTTTTATTTTAGAGTAGAATTCACCCGTCTCCACTCCATCGACATCCATTCGGCCACAGGATTTTGCTATAGTTTTTTAGACCGAGAAGTTCCTGTCTGTCAGGTCTTTTCTCCATGTATTAAGCTCAATAGACTGTACTCCTTAAGCCTCATACTATAAGCTTTCCTTTTCAAAATATCTCAATATTTTTTGTAGCCCTTCTCTGAATACCTGTGGAATGTTCTGACCTCCTTTAAAGCATGGGCATCAGACCTCACCAACTGCTCTAAAAGATGTCTGATCTGCATACAAATGCAGTGTTGCATCTCTGTGTCCACTTCATAGATATTTGATGACCAAATCAACTATTTTTTTGCCAGTGTCTCAGGGGTTCATGTCTGTCCCCTTAAATCCCCACTGCTTTCCAAGTCAACCTCCTGTCTTGCTGCCAAAACCTGCATGTTTCAATACGTATTAAAATGGCCAATCAATCCATCCATGATAATACAGTTTTATATTCTATCCATTACAGACAGAGGCTTGAAAGCAGGTTTTTAAGCTTAATCTCTTTCAAACCACATCACCTTAAATGACCCTTAGACATTGTCTTCTAGGTCTGGCAGTGCCAGTTTCAGATATTATTATCCTCAGCTATTATTCACTACTAGAATGTAAAGATTCCTTCTTCCCCAGCTCTTAAATCAGCCAGATTAAATCAGAGTGGATGTTCATAACAGTTTTTATTCTCTCTAAACCAGAACTGCGGCATCATCACACTCATCTCTGCTTTTCCTACTCCCTTCTTCCTTTAGTTTTAGTAGTCATGAGGCTGTGTAGTGAGGCAGCTTGAAGAAGGCAAAACTGTTGATAATTACTCACTTTTTCTTAGGGTTAAGATGCAATCACATTAAATCCCTTTTATAATTTGGGGAGAAATCTTTGGAGAGTAATTCAGTCAACCTGAATTCTGATTTTTCACCTCTCCTTTTAGGAAATCTGAGGATAAAGTTATATGATACAGTTGAGCTGAATTAACATCTTGCCCTGCTGTTGAAGGAGGTAGTTCTGCTTCTCCGTACTTCCTGCTATACAGTCCTGCTATCTACCCTTTTTCAGCAGCTAAATATCTGACTCCAGTAACTGCACCCTAAACCATCATATACAGGTAGATAAGCACTAGACATGGCACAAGAGAAGACATAAGGGTGAACTAGCTTTTTTTAGTGACAGTTTACTTCTAAATTACTTAGAAGCACCATTTGACCATGTCCTAAAATTGCTTGTCTGAACTGTTAATCTGAGCTGCTAAACTGCTAATCAGGCTGATACCTGCACCAGGAAAAGTCTAATGATCTCTTGCTGTCTGTGCTGTGGCTTTGTAACCTGCAGCAAAGTAGCAGTGACATGTTGTTAGGTTAGACAATGCCTAGAATCACAGTGCTATTTTCTGATTTAATCCTTGTCCACTTAAATATGCATTGATACATTTGCATCATAATTATCCCATTTTCAACCAGCTGTATAGGAGATTCTCAGCGTATCTTCCAGGAGGCTGTTAACCCTCTGTTGAAGTTGTCCACTGCTGTACAAAACCAGATTTCCTTCACCACCTGCTTAACGAGCTAAACTTTCACTTATTGTTCTCCTTGCTTGGAAAGTTTTCTGAGAAGATAATTTAAAAACTATTTTCTGTAGTCTGTCAAGAGCTTTGGGATGGTTCCTGGTGTAACATCATGAATGTCAATGTGGATTGTAACCAAAAGCTCTTTGTGAACTCGGAATCTTCCATACTCATTGTAATTATATGTTACCTTAGTTCTCGGAAAACTACTAGTTACTATCTGTCTTGCAGATTGCCTTCATCAGTTTCCTTCAGGGAGTTCTCAGACTATCGATCAACTTTGGCAAATTGAGGGTTGTGTCTTTGACTTCTGAAATCTGTCTGCATGGAGCCAATGGCAATTCCAGCTTATTCTTGCAAGACAGTCTCATCATATATCAGCAATGCCAGGTACAATTAAAGGCACCCAGAGGTAAAGGTTTTGGACTTCTTCCTTGCTGTGACATGGCTTCAGTCATCTTTTGTTTCCTTGTCTGTGCTTTTTGTGTGATTTCTCTGGGAGAGTGTGTGGGAGTCCCTGTGGAGTGCTTTGGATCAGCCTATTGAGGAAAGATGTTTCTCTCACCCACAAACTTTCTTCTACACCTGAACAATTACCTTGTACTTCATAAAGGCAAAAATATGTCTCTTTTGAGGGGGGAACCAAAATTTGGCACATCCAGTGCAGTGACATATAACTGAAGATCCTCTGTCCATCTGTGTTGCTGATGGGAAAATGTACTACAAAGCAAAACCTCAAGTTCAACTCTGACAGTATTCTCAGGAAGTCCACTGCCAGCCACTTTCTTTTCAAATACACAGTTTGTATACCATCAGTACCACCCTCTTGTAAAGGGTTACAAATGAGCTTAGGAAATCAAAGTCAGAACCTACAGCACATCCGTGTACCTGATGCAGACAAGAATCCTAAAAGCAATCACAGGAACTCCAAAAGATCCTGAGCATGGGCTTTATACTGTCTCCATGTGTGATACTGAGGGCACAGGCATCATGGAACTCAGCCCACTGCCAGGCCAGACCAGGACTCCTTAACATCACTGTTCACTATTAGGAATCAGGGCTTGGTAACTTAGTTTCTAGTGGACAGTCCTATATGCCTTTTTTTTCCCACTTTTCTCAAAGCTATATCTATGCCCAGATAGAGTCAAACCTGTTTAAATTACTGCCAGTCCCAGAGATCCAAAAATCTGTCAGGCTTGTTATTGGTCTTCCCTACCATAGCTTCACCTTGTGCTTGAGCAAAAGAAGGTTGATGAGAGGAAAGTAACTGGCCTACGTTAATTAGAGACTTCTCTGCTTTTCCCAGGGACAGACTATCAGTTGATAACTAGAGTGCATAAGTAACCCCCTACTTGCCTCTGATGCTGCTGCTTGGTGAGCTGATGAGGGAGAGAGATGAGCTGTAGTAAGAGGCTATCCTGATTGGTCTGAAGTTGTGTAGGGGAGTGTTTATTTCACTCTAAAAATGGAGTTTGAATGGTAAGATTGGGGTTTACAATAATAATGCTGTGAATTACCTTCTCTTGTAACTTGATATTAGATATGCTCCTAATTCCATGTTTCACTAACACACATTGCAGCACATGCTGATCAGCTTCAGAGTGGAAGGAGATCTGTTCCCATTCCTTTTTGTGTGCAGATGACCTGCTCCACCTCATTAGCTCTGTGGAGCTGACTGGTGTGCTGGGAAGGATGATCCTGAAAGATCTACCCATCTGAAAAGGATGAAGAGCAACAGCTCTGACAAGGCTGCCATCCCTGTTTCCTGCATGGAAGTTGTTTCAATGAGAGTAGAGAAACAAGCAGGGATGCAAAGAAGTGATAAGCTCCTGTCTTTTTTTTGTAGGCATTCAGTGAAATAAATAAGAATGTTCCAGCTCAGATTTTTAAAATCACATACATGTATACAATATTAAACCATATTCTATATCAACTATTCCGGTCCCGATTTGAGTTAAATAGACCTCAGCTGGCGAGCTGGCCTTACTGTTCCTATGACATTTGAAAATGCCAGCTGCTGAGTTATTTTAAGTGTTTTCTCAAGGACACAATGCACAAATAGATCCTGTGATCAGCCCCTTGAAGGAAATACAAGTTAACTACTGTCCCCTTTAGTTTTGCAGAATTATAAACCTAAAAGACTTCTGATTCTTAAAAAAGCCTCCTCTGTAGCTGGATGAAAAATGCCCCTTTCCTAAAAGCTAATACAAATAACAATCTAACCAGTCAACTAAAATAATACACTAATATTTTGTTAGAAAACTCTGATCTACCTCAACCTTCAAAAACTGATATTTCAGTAAGGTGTTATTACAATTCAAACCACTTTATTGAATTTTACCAAATACTGTGGTTTAAACATATACATCATATCTCTTAGGACACCACTGAGATCTGAGTATGTACTCAAAGGCACTACAATATTTTGCTGAAGAGGGATGTTGTAAAATGTGTCCTTAATTAAAAATATTCTTAAACTCCTTGTCATGGGTTCAGCAGCAGCAGTCATTTTTCTTTAAGCAGTAGCTGGTGTAGCACTGTGTTTTGGAT
>JASSUY010000301.1:38701-48742 GCA_032466535.1 Forpus xanthops | reverse complement strand
GGGAGGAGGGGAAGCTGGGAGGAAGCAGAGACAGGACACCTGACCTAAACTGACCAAAGAGGTATTCCATACCACAGTGCGTCATGTCCAGGATATGAAACGGAGAGCAGAGACCCGGAAGGGGGGAAGGGGCTGGTGGGGGGGGAGTGGGGTTGGGCACTGTGTGTTCGAACTTGGTATCAAGTGTTGGGGGATGCACTGCGTGGTCAGGCTTGGTATCAGGTGATGGGGGGCGCTGCTTAGTTGGGCTGGGTAGAAATTAGTTGGTGAACTGTTGTATTCCTTCCTTGTATTTGCCTTAGCATTATTATTATTGGTGTTAGCAGTAGTGATTTGTGTTATACCTTAGTTACTAAACTGTTCTTATCTCAACTTGTGGGAGCTGCATTCTTTCGATTCTCCTCCCCATCCTCCTGGGACTGGGGAAGAAAGTGGGGGGAGTGAGTGAGCAGAACTGCATGAGGGCCTTAAACCATGACAATTGTAAACGTACAGTATTTGGCAACATTTTTTCATTATGACACAGGGCACAGATCTTCTTTCTCTGTGTTTGATTTTTACACACAACCTTTGAAGAGAACCTGGGGCGTATCCTAGTTCTGCTATTGCTTTGATCACACAGTAGATTAAAACAAAACGGGTACTGATTGTGTAACATACAGTAAATAACACTGAATTTCAATTCTCTCAGATGCAGTCCAGAATTATTTTATATCTTGGTTTAACAGAAAAGTGATGACACCACTCACACTGTTCTAATCTGAGCCTTTGAAGTTGGGACTAATAATGTCAGACTAAGTTAATTATCTAGTTGTCACTTATGACTGTTTAAATTAGGAAAAAAAGAAATTTACAAAGGAAGTTATTTCACTGTGAAAAGTTCTTGTTTCAAACGAAGCTGGCTTACAGTAATTGAGAAGTTTTTTACTAATTGGAATAGGAATATATTTGAGGTCTGAGTTTACTTTCTCTACCACTTCTCCTCAAATTCTGGTCTGTTAATTTCACACTATTCAGGTTTCTATGTTCCATCTCAAAAGTGAGGAAGCATGAACAATCATCTTCAGGATCAAAATATCCTCTTCATAAAAGTATTTTAAGATAAAAATCTAAAGGATCTGTTTCCAAGGTACAAAAAGAAAGATCTGTGCCTGTTCTCAAGACCAAAATTCTAGGAGCAGATTTTGATGTTGTTCATTAAGGGAGCTGTGAGCTTTTTAGAAACTAGAATTTTCAAAATAGTTAGGGAAAATAGTAGTTAAAAGAAAAACAAAAAAAACCCAACACTTTATTATTATTTGTCATAGTGGGAGTTTAGAATCGCATCCTTACTAGCCGCACACTAGGAAGAAATACAATTAAAAGACTCAAAGAGAGTCTTTTACCTTTAGTAATTTTAATCAGTGATACATTTCCATAAACACATTTTTTTCTGTAAACAATTTGCAAGGGAATGTATTTCACGCTGGTTTAACATGCTGAGATCAACTTTATTCTGATACATTCAGGTCTTTTAAAACAACTGAAATAGGACCCATTCTGTGCTTGCTGGAGGACACAATGTCACAAAAATTATAAAACTATAAACTGCATTCTCCCTGTGAGACATTGAGACATCTAAAATTACTTATTATTAGACAGTTTACAAATAACCCTTTCAGATCTTTCATCTCATTAAAGATGGTTACCATACAAGCTGTACTCTACAGTTTATCCTATCCTAAGTTACCTGGCTGAATTTTTCCACTAGTATGGCAACATGATTCTTGTAATTATTTTAAAAGCTAAAATTAAAGCGACTTCAGTACTCTGTGTGTGGTCTAGTCTTAAACTTCAGGTGTATATTCACAGAGATCATCATGTGAGTGGTGCTCTGGCATAGATGAAAATCTTCCTTAATCAGTAAGTTTGTTCTCTCCAGCTAAAAGAGAACTGAAGGAATGTTCTTACCTATAGAAATACCATTTTGTCAATATTTATCTGATCTGTCTTAGAAATATTCTATTTATTTAGCTATTTATCAAGGTATTTAGGAACACTGTTTCCCCACAAAGCCTTTTAATATCTAGAAATTCTATATATTAAAGCAGGAAGGACTTTTACAAATCCAGACAGTCATGTTCTTTCATTCAAAAAGGTGTGTTTGTATGAAGAACATCAGCTCTAGAGGTGGTAAAAAAAAGAATTCACAAAGTCACAGAATGGTTGAGGTTGGAAGGGACCACCAGAGGTCATCTAATCACACCTCTGCACTCAAGCAGGCTCACCTCAAGCACTTTGCTCAGGATTGTGTCCAGGCAGCTTTTGGTGTCTCCAGGGAAGGATACCCCACACCCTCTCTGTGCAACCTGTTCCAGTGCTCAGTCACCTTCGCAGAGAAGAGGCTTTTCCTCATGTTCAGGTGGAACTGCCCGCTGTCTCTCATCCTATTGCTTGGCACCACTAAGAAGAGACTGGCCCCATCCTCTTGCTCCCTCCTTTCGGATTCTTACATATGTTGTTCACATTCCCCCCACCACCACCACCGCCTTCTCGAGGATGAGCAGGCCCAGGTCCCTCAGCCTTTCCTCATCAGGGATGCCTCAAACCCTTGATCATTCTAGTAGCTCTTTGCTGAACTTGCTTCAGGAGCTCCATGTCTCCCTTGTACTAGGGAGCCCAGTACAACTAGACACAGTACTTCACTTGAGGCCTCAACAGTGCTGAGCATAGAGGCAGGATGTGGCAATCTATGCCTTTATCTAAGTCATTGATGAATAAGTTGAACATTGCTGCACCCAGTATTAATCCTTGGCATACACTGCTAGTTACAGATCTCCTACTAGACTCACAACCCCTCTTTTGAACTGGAATGTAATTTACAGTTCTTTTCAGCATTCAGACCTTCAACTCTGTGTCCAAAATATTGGGGGCTCTGTGATTTCTGATAAGTAATACTCCTCTTAAAATATTATCTACAAAACAGATACGCTTTCAGAAATTTCTATACAGGTAATTTCACATTATTCTTTTATCAACTACGCCTGCTTTTCTGTAATTGGTTAAATCCTGAAGCAGTGCTTTATCATAACATGTCTCATGTAGGTTATGCTCTGGCAGTCAGAAACGATTTGCACCTTCCAGACACACAAGCAAATAGGGCAAGTGGGACTAAGCTTCTAAATCTGTCTCTTGCCTCAAGATTTCCAAGACTTCTTTCAGGTGCAAAGAACAATGCAGTTTCATTTATAGCATCAGCATTTTTCTATTCTTTTTGTGTCACACAAGTATGGAGAGGAGAAATTCAAAGACTACTAGAAATAACAGAGAAATGATTTGATAGCCCACATGCACTGAGCAGATATATCTTTTCTGTTAAAAATCCCAATCTTCACTATGAGAAATACTCTTTTCTGGGTTAATTTAACTAGCAATTGAGGTGAAATGTCCTCATGATCAACACTGATTCCTCCTTTAACAAGAAGTTTCAAGTTCTTATTTAAAGGCAGTTTAACAGGATTATATTATTTTTTCCTGTCTCCTATTTATGTTGGACTTCAGTGTCCCATGACTTCTAATTACTACAATTCACATCCCTTAATTTCTTTTTACTCCCTTTTTTTGGCATGGATTTATTTAGGCTATTTGTAATATATGCTATTGGTTATAATATCTTGTTGTTGTTCCAGTTTCCACTGAAATACCTACCAGCACAATGTTTTATCTGTCTTATTCTGGTTGATGTGTGTACTGTCTCATTCTGTGTCTGTGAAAGGACCATAGAGAAACAAGCAGAATTCCTGATTTTTCCATAAAATCCACCATTTTCAACACCTGCATCTCCCTTCATTGTCTCATAGGTTATCACACGTAACACTGTACACACATGCACACATATACATAAAAATACATATACATATACATTTAAAGGATATTCAGGAGTATGTCTGGGTTTGTATGCAGCAATGTAGGAAGTGTATCGATCAATGTTTTCAAACAGAAGAAAAAAATAAAGGCACTTTTAAAAGTAATAACTGTTAATATCTGTACTTTTCTGTAGCTATCTATACAAATATCCACAGAACTGAAATTGATTCTGTTGTTAATCTAAATGTTCTGTGAATCAATTTTACAAGAACTTTTTCTTTCACAAGCTTATCCTGTGAGAAAATACTATGCTCTACATAATTTGTGCTAGGAAGTGATTTAATTAGTTTTATTTCTTCATTCTTACAAGACTGTAATTACATGTGTCAGGTTTGAATTTTTGCCTTGCATTTTGCTGTCTGTGACTACATGGAAAATGAATGCATATGTACTAATACAATATCATTACATACTTTGTAAAGCAATGCAGGAATAAATGACAGAACTAGATTTAAGACAAAGGAAAATCAAGAAATATTATGGTTTCATATAGCTTTTCCAGTTATAATTCCATGTTAATGTGTACAAAAAACAAGGGCAGCAGTAAGAGGTATTTCGAATATTGATTTTAGTGCATTGCCATGCCTGTTCAAAGTAGAGAAGAGTCAGTAAGTAGCAGCAGTCAGCAAAGGAAAAAACTTGGAAATCAAAGTTTTTTTATTACTTTTTATTGAATTAGTGACTTGGTCATTGTCATGGGACTGAGTAGGCTCGACTAGGGCACCAGATATTTCACTTCAGAACAACCTGATTTGAATGATTTCTTTTGTGACACTACTAGATGTGACCTTGCGTCCCAGTGGATTGTTATGTTCTGTGTGACTGACTTCCTCCCTCTCCCTTTGTGTACGTGTGCGTAGTTAGTGATTCTGTCTATTAGACCAACCAAGTAAACATTGTTTGCCTTTGGGGAGCAGAAATATGACACTGGCAGTGGTCTGCAGTTGCTCCCTGTCACTGTTTTTTTGGGGTCAATTTTTTTTCTTATTTTGCTTCCTTAAGTTCTGTTTTGTTTGAGGAAGGAAAACATTTTGTGCCTGGAATATGGTGTAATAAGGCAAAAGTTATACAACTTGTTTTAATGACCAGTTTTAATTAGGATCAAAGTTACAAAATTCAGATTAAAAAAATAAAAATCTATGAATGTTTTTATCTTATTAGTTAAATTGTTGCATTTTTTTCATTCACTTTACTATATTCCTGTATATGTGAATACTACATTTCCTTAATAACTATACTCATGCCATGAGTTTTCTTTGAAGCTTATGGATTTAGGTATATATCTTCTGCCAAGGGATTTTCCCATATGCCATCAGTTGGTAGAAAACTACTCTTCTGATCCACATCCTTGTGTTCTTAACTCCGAAGGAACACATGAGGCTACCGTGGTTACTTCTGAATGTCACAGAAGCATGTTTTAGACTCAGACATTTACTAAGACTCATCCTGTTCTGTAGTCTCTTAGGTGAGAAACACAGAAAGATAAAATTAAATTAATTACTGAAAGTGTACTAAAGAATGAAAAACATTTCTTAATCCTAATTAACCTAAAATGTCCTATTACCTTAGGCTTCAGTTCTTTGTCCAAGATATTTCTTCCTCTTCTCCACCTCTACTTGTTTATCATCACCCTTCTCTGAGAGGAAAATGAGGGCAAAAAGGGCTAAAGACCCTTTTCTGCTGTTCTAATGCTCTTGTCCTGTTTATTCCACTAATGAAAGCATTCCTTTTCATTGTCCATGTTTTATACCTGTTCCAATTTTGTGGAGATGGATGTTATTATTTTACTCCCTTCCACCCTTCTCCACTCCTCCTCCTTCTCCTCATCTTAGAATCATAGAATAGTTAGGGTTGCAAAGGAGCTTAAGATCATCTAGTTCCAGCCCCCCTGACATGGGCAGGAACACCTCCCACTAAACCATGCTACCCAAGACTATGTCCAACCCCGCCTTGAACACCATCACCGATGGAGCATTCACAACTTCCCTGGGCAAGCCATTCCAGTGCCTCACCACCCTAACAGTAAAGAATTTCTTCCTCAGATCCAACCTAAACTTCTCTGTTTAAGTTTGAATCCATTACCCCTTGTCCTATCACTACAGTCCCTCATGAAGAGACCCTCCCCAGCATCCCTATAGGCCCCGTTCAGATACTGGAAGGCTTCGAAGGCTGCTATGAGTTCTCCACACAGATTTCCCTTCTCCAGGCCTAACAGCCCCAACTTTCTCAGCCTGTCTTCATATGGCAGGTGCTCCAGTCCCCTGACCGTCCTCGTGACCTTCCTCTGCACTTATTCCAACAGTTCCATGTCCTTTTTATGTTGAGGACACCAGAACTGCACGCAATACTCCAAGTGAGGTCTCAGGAGAACAGAGAAGACGGGCAGGATCACCTCCCTCATTCTGCTGGTCACACTCCATTTGATGCAGCCCAGGATATGATTGGCTTTCTGGGCTGCAAGAGCACACTGCCAGTTCATGCTCATTCTCTCATCATCCAATATCCCCAAGTCCTTCTCCTCAGGCCTGCTCTGAATCTCATCTCTGCCCAACCTGTAGCTGCTCCTGTGATTGCTCTGACCCAGGTGTAGGACTTTGCACTTGTCGTGGTTAAACTTCATCAGGTTGGCATCAGCCTGCCTCACAAGTGTGTCAAGGTCCCTCTGGATGGCATTCCTTCCCTCCAATGTATCAACCAAACCACAGAGCTTGGTGTCATCCTCAAACTTGCTGAGGGCGCACTCAATCCCACTGTCCATGTCACTGACAAAGATGTTGAACAAGACCGGTCCCAACACTGATTCCGGCTTATCCATTTTCCCCTTCTTGAAAATGAGGGTTATATTTCCCTTTTTACAGCCATCTGGAACTTCTCCTACTGCCATGATTGCTCAAATATGATGGACGGTGGCTTAGCAGCTTCATCTGCCAGCTCCTTCAGGACCCATGGATGGATTTCATCAGGTCCCATGGACTTGTATACATTCAGGTTCATAAGATGGTTTCGAACCAGATCCTCTCCTACAGTGGGCCCAGGGTCTTCATTCTCACTGTCCCTGCATCTGCCTTCCAAGACTTGGTTGGTATGGTCAGTAAATTTTCCAGTGAAGACTGAGGCAAAGAAGTCGTTAAGAACCTCAGCTTTCTCCAAATCCATGGTAGCCGGTTCTCCCAATAGCTTCTGAAGAGGGCCCACATTGTTCCTAGCCTGTCTTTTATTTGCAGTGTACCTATAGAATCCCTTCTGTTATCCTTAATATCCCTAGCCAAGTTTAATTCTAACTGGGCCTTAGCTTTCCTAACCTGATCCCTAGCTTCCCGCACAACATCCCTGTATTCTTCCTAGGCCACCTGTCCTTGTTTCCACCTTTTATAAGCCTCTTTTTTCCTTTGAATTTTCCTCAACAGCTCCTTATCCATCCAAGAATGTCTCCTGGCCCTCCTGCAGTACTTCCTTAAGGCTGCTTGTTCCTCTAGAAGCTTCTGGATGTGTAGTCTTCATACTAGATTCATAGTAAATCTTAATCTATAAGCACCATTTAGATAAAATATATTTTTACAAATGGGGAAGGTAGAAATGTGTCTATTTAGAGATTTTCTCACATCGTTGCACCCTTGATTTTCCTGTCACCTTTCCACATACTATACTGCAGCACAGTGACAAAGCTTTCCCCTGAAACCTATATCAGTCACTCTACCTTAATTTTTCATAATTTGATTCAAGGTCATTTCTTGTGGTCCTTATCCATCCAACTTGTTTTTTACTATTCTGTATGCATATTAAAAACTTGGTTTTTCCCCAGTAACATTCATGTGTGTTTGTTAGTATATCACATTTCTGTAAATCAATTCAATTCTTTAATAATTACATTTTTGTTCCTGAAATAAAATCTTCTTTATCCTATTGCTTGTATGTTTGAGGCCACTGAAGGTTAAAATATAATCAGTCTACACTGCGAAGCAATTTTACTATTTGAAGTGGTAGGTTAAAAAAAAAAAATAAGGCATATGAGCATAGATCTTCTTTGAAAGTGTATGTTTGTTTTTGGTAAACATTATGCTTTTTATTTTACATATGAATAACAAAGATTTTTTTTTAATAATGAAAAGAGAAAAGCACTGTCTGGTTTTGGGGAGAAAGTTGCTGTCAAGCAATATTTGATTATTTCTTCCAAGAAGGAACTATCTTTACTCATAGAAAGTAAGTAAACTTTACTCATAAGAAAAGTCGACTTTCTGGGCTCCTCTTGCAGTGAGGTATCCCATTTATGTTAACTATAGTACAAATAGTATTTAAATCATATGCACTGCACATTAATGCAAGAAATATTTTTTTACTTGCATACAAACAGATACCAATTAGAGGTTACTGCCTGAAGCAACGTGGCAACTGGAATTGATGGGCCATCATTATTTTCAGTAATCTGCTCTGATTTAGCATAGAAGTATTATCTGAAGAAAGACCATAGTAATCCATTCATCCGTTATTTTTTACTTATAACATTTGTGTTCTTTAATCTTACTAGAAAAAATCCATTTCTCAAATTGTTTTTTGGACTGAATGAAAGGAAATGGAGGAAGGGAAAATAAAACTGCTAAATTTAAATCTGTCCAATTGTGTTACAGATATATGAGCACTTTTACTCAGAATTTGAATAGGGCTGCAGTCAAGGGATTTGCTGCAACGGAAGCACGTTATCCACTGCTGTGTATATATTCCACTGTCCCATTAAGAGAGATGCCTTTTTTCTGCTGAGAAACATGTAAGGCAGCTCTACATATGATCCATAGTGTGAGAGAAAAGAATCTTTCTACCCAAAGAGTCACCTTTGATTTTGTTTCCAAAACTTGCGCTTGCATTGTACCTGCACTGACATTCCCAATACCCAGGCAGATTGGTTTCCTGTCTTCTGCATGAGCTTCATAGTAATTCCTAGATTTCATAATAATGGCAGAAAGATGACCTCGTACAAATACTTAATGTCTAAAGCTGATCTAGTGCAAATCATAGCAATTTGTAATTTATGAATCTTTTTATTTTGGTCCTGGAGGATATAGTAATTCTTTTTCTGAAGACAAATCCTACAGGAAATATCATGAATGGCCTTGAAGGCAATATTTACTGCCTTACATAGTACCTAGTCACTACTTATTAAACAACACTGTCTTTTATCACTTTAACTTTCTTCCTCTATAGCTTCTTCCCCAGCATTAAAGTTCAGAGTGTTACATGAAAATCAAGAGTGGAATTATGACATTGATTGCATTTTATAGGAAAAAAGAAATTGAAGTGGCACTTTATAAAGTATTTTTGATACAGTATAGCAGTTGCTGTAGTACATTGAGCCTATTCTGTCATCCCTTCAAGTTTTGAGCATATAAATATATATTAATGACTTTAAAGCACATGAATATAGGAAAGAAACACCCCAAAATTCAACATATTTGCTTACATTGCATCATTAATTCCACTTAAAACAGTTATAAGTAGGCCAAGTGATTCAATACAGAGAATGTCAGTGTCATTTACTCAAAAATCTGTGCAGATTTAGTGGTAGCAAGTATATTTAGCATTGAGTACTTACTATCTTGCTTTTTTATTTGAGAAGGACCTGCTGTTTTATAGACGATGTATAGAACCACCAGAAACCATCTACTTTGTTCCCTTTTGCTGTCACGTAATCTTAGACAATTTATCAGTGCATTATTCTTGCTCCCAACTAGTGGCTGAAGCAGCTGAAAAGAGAAGATATGCTACTCAAGTAAAGAAGAAATTTCCTATTGCTAAAAGCAGTGGTTATTTTCTTGCTTTGTTTTCTTTTATTTTGCTTTTCTGTCCCTGCTAGCTATAGCTTTCTGGAGCAATTGTTCATGGTTTCATAGAATCATTGAAAAGTTAGGGTTGGAAAGGACCTCAAGATCATCTAGTTCCAACCTCCCTGCCAGGAGCAGGGACACCTCCCACTAACCATGCCATGCAAGGCTATGTCCAACCCGGCCTTGAACACCATCAGCAATGGAGCATTCATTCCCTGGGCAGCCCATTCCAGTGCTGCACTACCCTACAGTAAAGAATTTCTTCCTCAGATCCAATCTAAACTTCTCCTGTTTAAGTTTGAACCCCTTACCCCTTGTC
>JASSUY010000301.1:20932-38601 GCA_032466535.1 Forpus xanthops | reverse complement strand
CAGTATTTTCACTTAGGAAGCAGAATCTGCTTTGGCCTGGATTTTTCTAAGCACATGAAATGGCTTTATGATTTTTATACTTTTAGCAAATTGTTAAGCAGTTAGTTAATTGTCAGGTGATTTTTTTAAGAACATGAGGACTGACGGAATCACGCATTATTATAGACTGGTGGGAAAGCACTCAAATATGCATGCATTCCTTTAGAAGACTTTTTATTTGTTTAAAGCTTTCATTATTACTAATGAAGATAATTTTGAGCGTCTCAAAACTTCAGTGCCACTGTGTGGAAATTTTTTAGTTTTTTACAGTCAGTTATTGGCACAGGTTAAGAGAACTCAACTGAATGATTTCTTTCTATCTCTTATGAAGCAAAGAACAGAATTATTGACCATAAGTATATCAAAACCTAGACATATGACAACAAGTTAGATTCATGGCTTTCTTTAGATTCATAGCTTCTTTTTAATATGCAGTATAAAAGGAAATTATTGGTTTGCTGCATTTGCTCTAGAAGTCTGAAAAGTTAGCACTGTTACACTGCAAATCTAGAGTGAAGCTATGCTTTCCAACAAATACTTCAGCTTTATCTTGGGCATTTTTGAACAATCATTCCCTTTTAATTAATCAAGTAAATTTTTAGTTCCTTACCTTTTCCGAATAAAAAACTCTGGGGAGCACTTTCAGAAAATTTCATTTATGACATATTCCCTGTTATCAATCCCATTCAGACTGAATAAAAAGCAGAGAATGCAGTTTGGATTTCATTACTTAACTGCTTATTTAGATTGTCATATAATGGAAGCTGTTCTTTTGAATATGTTTTCTAAAACACTGTTTCAATACTGTTAACAAACCATATTCTGTATCATGTGTCCCCCTTCTCAAATTACAGTTTATTTCAACAATTTCCATGGTTTCTGTCTGTGTACACTAAATGTCATGCCCTATTTTCCCTCTGTGATCTACCCTGCTTGAGCAGGAGACTTGGACAAGATGACCTCCAGAGGTCCCTTTGAACCTGAACCATTGTTGATAGTTAGCATAAAGCTGTAAGACAGAGTTTGACACCTCCTATTGGAGTTCCCACTTTTGCATGTTTAATTAATTTGTAGGAATGAATTCTCTTTACTCAGTATTCTTTGCTTAGTATTGTTGAACTAGATTATGGTACATCCTGCCTTAAGTACGCTTCGTAAACAACTTTATGCTGCTTTCATGGCACTTGGATAGCCTGGAATAGTTGGGAACTACTCCCAGGTCTTAATAGTCAGTTTTTGGACATACAAAAGTTAGTTTGCCAAGCTAGTTTCATCTCTTCATGTAACTACTTGATTTAACAACAGATTAAACTCCACACTAAACTGGCTCACTGTGTGGCTTTTAAGTGTCTTCATCTACTGACCCATATATTTCTTACCTATCTGTACATCAACAAATATGCCCAATGAAGTACCTAATCATGATTAATAGTTGTAATTCATTATGACTGAAAATGGATATGATGTCCTCTGGGGGAAAATGGTTGGGATATTATGAGGTATTTTGTTCTAGAAATCCATCTTCTAGTGACATTAGCTTCACCATTTAGCAAGGCAGTGAAATTAAGACTGTTTGGCAAAATGGCCATTGACAGCAATAGCTATATGTTGGTATTTGAAAGGCATTAGGACTTCTGGAAGAAGGACCGCTACAAAAATGTGAATTCCAAGTAATAAAGTCAGAGTTAGAACAACCATAAACAGATGTGCTTGGAATGTCAAGAAAGGGTATGGGGAAAAAAAAATGAAATTTTTTAAGTATCGGCTTTGCCATACTCTGGATTGAGACTAGCTGGTTATTCCCAGGAAGCATGGTAGGTATAGTAGCTGATGCAGCGTGCTTCATGCCAGCATTTTAAAAAAAACACATAAACCAGTGGCAGAGCTTATGACAGGGTAGAAGTGCATTGAAAATAAAAATACCAATTTATTCACACTAGTAGTTGTTCACAGGCACACTGAAGAACAAGAATCACCAGGAAATCAGGGAAATCAAGCGGACTACAGAAGTCCACAAACTGTGAGCACTTTTAATGCTCTTCTGGGTAAGAGTGTTTCAATCTGATTGCACCTGACTTCATTGTTGTTACCCACAGTCTTTCATGTACTAATTTCTGAAAGCTGTCTAGCAGTATGGTTCGATCAGCCTTCATTTTTATTACAGTCTAATTTTGGAGGCATTTCTATGCCTTATGTGCATACAAGAATGCAGTATCTGACAAACATGGACATCCAGATGTGCTGACTGCAATGAAGTACCATTTAAAAATATTTAAACTTTATTCGTTAAAAAAAAGCCTCAATATTCCGCAATAATGCTAGAGCACACTAGAGACAGGAAATGCCAATGCTTATAGATTGACAAATGCTTCAGGTTATTGCCACCAATTCTGTAGACCTTATGCTGCTGTATGTATGATAATAGAATCATAGAATAGTTAGGGTTGTATGTATATTATGTTATTTTTTTCCATTCTCGAGTCCCTTCTGTTGCTATTCGTGTACCACTGGCTTCTCAGGATGTTTCAGACACAACGGACAAAGTGTTTAGGTGGCCTTCAAATTTTTCTGTTTTTAAAGGAAGGATTTATTTTAAGTATTCTGCAAAAGCAGCAACTAAGCTCACCCTTTCTTTCATGTTCATTCAAGTTTAAAACAATGACAGGATAATCTTTTCATGGAATATACCAGGCAAACGTCTTGTTCTAATTGCACTCGGCCATAGATAGTTAGAAAAGGTAAAATAGAACTATTCCTCAGCTTCCAGAAGTCTGCAGCTTAGGGAAATCATGAGTTAGAAGTTGTGAGTTTGACTTAGCCCTTCATCAATTTTTCTTCCATTAATTTGCCCATGTAAGATCGTACACCTTTAGTATTTTCCATGCTTTTACACACACATGTAGAGTGAAGCAGTGGAGGATACTTTTGATCTTACTAGTTTTTTGCTTTACTTTTACTGTCTGTGTTGTAATTACAGTTACTGGTTTAGTGCACATATATAAGCTACTGTACTTTTTATTTTGAAGCAAAAGGGGAG
Source organism: Forpus xanthops (assembly GCA_032466535.1). Lineage (NCBI taxonomy): Eukaryota > Metazoa > Chordata > Aves > Psittaciformes > Psittacidae > Forpus > Forpus xanthops. The sequence goes on along the minus strand of JASSUY010000301.1, from coordinate 35,525 downwards.
CAGAAAGAACTGTTAGCATCTGGCAACCACACCTTGATTCATTCTAGCCCCCAGAGTCTTGGTATGGTGCATTAATTTTTCAGTTTGTAATTTGCCAGCTGCATTTAATGGAACCAATTTTCATTACATCTCTTCTATGGTTCAAAGAGCTCTTTTAGTTGCCAAAGGGAGCCAGCTTCACACAGATTCAGAGAGGGTGCTAATACACTGTATCTTGAAGTATTAGATAACTAGGGATGGTTTTATAGCAAACAGAATATTTTTTACAGAGCCAAGATTCTATATTCATGACTTGCCACTATTAGAATTCAAATTTAAACCTCTTAGTTCTCTTAGTTAGGAACCGTATCTTGATTTTCATGTAATTTTCTTCATAATGCCTTCTGATTACTTATCTTTTCAATCAGTCAGATATTTCTGTTTATTCGTGAAAGAAGGCATAATTATGCATGAGTAGATCCTGGTTTTAAACTAAGAACAGTTTAGAAAAGTTTTCTAATGAAATACTAAAAGATATGGGGAATAACTGAATAATTTTCAGCACTAAGACAAGGCAATTTTATAGTGAACAAACTCACATTACCAGGACAACTGCACACACTGTACATAGTTTTAATCTTCATAAAACGTGTGGCAGTAGTGTGGTATTAAATTTGAGATTCCAGTTGACAGCAGCTTTCAATGAAAAGGTTTTTCCTCATGGGCTGAAGAAAATTTGAAATGTTCTATTACACTTTGAAGTTCTAAAGCATCAGCCATATAAGAATTATAAAGCATTAATCCTGAAGAGTTTCCACCTGACAGTCATGAAATAGCATACCTGTGTGCAAAGTGACTCAGTTTTACCTCCTCAGGCAATACTTTCCTTTTTTTTCTGCTGCTTCATGTTGTAGTGAGAAGATGGCCTTGGAATGACTGAATCCTTTTGAAATCACTGAAGTCTATAGTGTCACTTTATTTATCTAAGACATTTCAATGACATTTATAAAAGTTGTTTATACTAGGAGTTTCATATCAGTTTGATAAGCCACATGAAACTTGCTCCATAAAAAGTAATCAAGAAGTTATTTTCACTGTGTTGTTTTGCAAATGCATTAACAAGAGTTCATACACAATTTAAGCACATTATAAACAAGGAAATGTATGTACAACAGTCCCTTTTGCACTAGTTTGCTTGCTTATTTCTTATCAGTGGGATTAGCCTGGTGATTTAGTCAGGACCAAGGCCTAAGGTAAAATTTTTATTTCACAACAATATTTTATTCTCTGTGAAGTATTGTTTGGGGCTTTTTTATGCTTTTGTTTTGTTTGTTTGTTTTCTGAAGAACAAAAGCACACATATGCCGTACCTCCATGACTTTAGTAATACACCCTTTCTGCTTCAGAATATGGTATTTGATGACTACTCATTTTTCTCTGTTGCAATACATCATATATACTTTTCTTTGCAAGGAAACATCAGAAAACTTGCAATTTGATTTCTGTCAATAGGTTTTATTAGGATCTGAGTCTGAAACAGGAAACACATATTCATGGCTGTACAGTAATAAAATGAGTACTAACATGGGAAGTTATGTTTCAGTAGTAAGCTGAAAGCAACAAGGGACCTGTCTCCCAGCACAAGCAAGATCAATCGCAAGCTTGCCATGTGGCCTCCATTTAGGCTTTATGGTGACCATTTTGTCAGGTCCTGCTCTTTAGGCTTTGATTACTAAGCGGACAATTTATTTTTCCAGATAAGGAAAAAATCTAACAAGCAGTCCTCCAAGAATTCTAATCTTTTGTCTTTTCTCAGTACATGGGAGCATGCAAAAAGGAATCTTAGCATTTATTATGTGCTCTGGCAAACAGCAGGACAGTGATATTTCCCCCTTCCCCAATCCTCACAGTTTATTTTGTATACTAAGCTAATGATCACATTTACATTTTCCAACAGGAAAAACAAATCCTTGCACTGGTCGGTGGTATTTTTTTCTCATTGGAGCTGAATGAATGGGGTTTGAATGTAAATTACTCCTCATGAGGTAACCTTACAAAAATGCTTAGAAGAAGGAAGAGGCTGGGGAGAGGGGTGAAGGACAGTCACTCCAGGTCTGTATTTCAACTGCAATGTTTGGTGACACAGGATTTATACACCGGGAAGTGCAGAGAAACAGCAAGAGGAGCATCAGAAGGGAAATGAAGGCTTCTCAAGTGTGTTATCATTGTATTAATTGGTATGGAGGAATGCTTCATACTCACTTTAAATTGAAATTCACTGCAAAATACGCAGCTGGAGCTGTCTGCTACCCTGTACATTGCCAGAATTAGAGACTAGCAAAATAGGAAAAGATTGCAAAATGTGATTATGTAAAATTAAGTTTAGTAGGTTTCACTGAACCATTTGAGCTTTCCTGTACACAAATGCAATCTAATTCCTTCCCACATTACAGTACCCCTGTTTTCATTTCCTGGTTATTGGTTTCTTTTATTTAGAAGTATCTAAAATTAGATTTTTATATAACAGTGTCAAAATATTTCCATTGCAAAGACAAAACCAGCTGTATGTAGAAGTATGATTGACTTAAGTAAGGAGAAATAGTGTTTCAAAAGAATCCATTTGCTGTCAGCAAGCTACAGTCATTTGTAAATGTCTTTTTTTTTCCCTCTTCTGCCACTGAACAAAATCTCAGTACTTAGTAGGATTAATATTCTGGTACCCTACCTTTTCTTGAGATCTGTCTTTACTACCAAAAAGGTCACCACTCTTACCAGTCTTCCACTGGTTTTCTTTAATTTACCCTTAGAACTGCTTTTGCTTCAGCCACGCAGAAGTTCCAACTCAGTTTTTTGGTTTTTTTTTTTTGTAGAATTCATAATGGCTGATGACAAAAACAAGGTTTTAGCCAAAAAGCAATAGACAGAAACTACAGCAGGATATCTTATGTCATCCTAACTGAATAGATGCATGACTAGTGAAAAGGAAAGCAGAGACACCAGAATTAGGTGCTCCTCAGTACATTACAGTTGTCAGATTCCAGCCCATAGATTCAGCTCAAGCTAATGTCACATCCTGGGAAATGAATATTTTAAGGAATGAAAATCTGTCTAAGAACATGTCATCAAATCAAAATATGACTAAAACATTTTCCAAATAAATTCATCTAATGGTATTCAAATAGTATTCAGCTGATTTCCTCCACTTTTTGCAAGTAGGGATAACATTTGATGAACAGCAGACTGCATACTAAGTTAAACAGGACATTTACTGATATATAAATATTTTGAGGAGTCTTGATGGAAAACATGAAAGGAATAGAAAGTTATGGAGATTTGCTCTAGACTGGACTACTTGCTGCTAGGAAAAATTAAGTGTTTCGGGTGAATAAATAAATGGAGAGACTAAGGACTGGAAGCACTACTAAGAGGCTCATGTATACAGCACGAGTTCTCCTTGCTCTGGTTTACAATTTTATCTTCTGTTCTCTACAGAGGTTGCCTATTTTGCCTGTAGAAATATTCCTTGATTATTCATAAGGGAGAGAAAGTAATGTCTTTCAGACAGGACTTCTCTACCCCTGTAGAGAACACACTGCACAGTATGGATTTATATTATGCCTCATTAGGTGTTTTTTCCAGAGCACATGACTTCTAAAAATACTTCTTTCTTTATAGTAGAGACTTGCCCCTGTGCTGAGTATGGCTTAGTCTACACGCTGGCTTTTGATTATAATTGAATTCTTGTGATTTAATGAGAAACAAAGGCATTGTCAAAATCAAGATGGTAAAAGTTGAAAGAAGTAAAAGCAGCTTACATTGTTATCTGATACTACTAATCATTCAAAAACTTGCAACAGTTTCTTCCTGATGGATGTAGTAAATGTAATATCTGTTTATCATTAGCTGGGACGTAATGAAAGGTGCTAGATACAACCAAGGGCTTGGGAACCTACAGTGTAGAGCCTGAATTTTATGTTCTCCTTCCTTGCTTCTGCAGAAGTCAGTGCTAACTCGCAACCTACAGAATTGTGTTTTATCCTGTGTCTGTCTTCACTTTCTGGCTCCATCCATCATTCCACTTCCCATCATGCAGATAGTTTTGATGGTAGGAATAGGACTAGGGGAAAGCAGATTTGAGGTTTAGCTTTTAAGCTCTAAATCAAATATCAGGATTATTACACCTTGATTAGGAAGGAGTGTGGGGAACACTGGACAGACGGAAGGACTGGTTATCTATATCCCTTGTGAGACCCCTTAAGAGTGACCACCATATTTTTTTTTAATATTCTCTGTTGTGACCAGTCCATTGGTTTCAGATCTTTAAAGACTGACCTAAATTTGCAGTTAGTCAGGATAGGTCACAAATTAAGTACTGAGGTCTTCAAGAGAAGAACCTGTTCTAGGTTTCTCTAAAGAGACTACACCAGAGATTTGTATAGAATTTGGGCACTTTTGAGTATAATGGTCTCCATATCTGAGGACATTTTAAGTATGCTAGTTTTTTACTGCAATGCATGAGTTTCCACCATTATCCCAATTGAGGTGCCTAAGCTTCTTCACTTTGCCCAATCTTAATATATTTTCATTTCAGAGATGGCAAAAGTCAGATTCCAAGTCTTTCTAAATTTATTTTTCTAAAAATTTACTTGAGGAGGAAATTGAGTTAGTATTGCATAATTTGTATTATATAAACCAAAATGACTTAATATTTTCACTTTTATCTAGTTTAATCTAAAAAAAAAGTTTTAATTATTCCAGCAATTTCCAAAGCCCTGGAAGAAATCCACTACTCCTAAGACCCTTTTCCCAGCTACACATACCTTTGTTTACTATATACTCTTCCAGTACTTCATACAACTGCTAAACATTTGGATACTGCTGCTGATTCTTTTTAGCACAATAGGCCGAATTTATTTGGTCTGCTATTTTTAAATGCATTTGTCAAAATAGTCTTTAGTATACTGTCCTTCCCAAGGCTTTTGCATTACTCTTTTCTTTATTTGCTTACCATTATTAAAATCCCTTTTCCATTATGATTTTCAGTCCAGACTGAAACAAAAGCTGCCTTTCACAAATCTTGCCTGCATTTAGTGAGTTACTTTCCCTATTTCCTCTTCGCTTTCATTGTGCTCCCCTTGCTCTTTGTGTGTCTGAATGCAGCCTGGTTCCCTTTCACATCTTTTGGAATGCACTCTTTTGTACCTTATTTGATACAAAAGTTGGCTTTTGTCAAAGAATGTGGTCTTATGTAAATACTCTTTGCTTATCTGTTTCTCTTTTCTAACTTTAATTTCTTTGAAATTTCAAGTTGGTCTGCCAGCACAGAGTAAGGTACAGAAGTGAGACCACAGAATAAGGTCCTTAAAGCAAGATTTTGCCTGCTTCATGATTAGGAAGTATATCATAAGCTGCTATTCTTGTTTCCATTATGCCTATGGAGTAAAATACATTTTTCAGCAATGTCCAAGACACCTGACAAAATTGCTACCATGAATTTTTGCTCTATTAATGTTTTAATTAAAAAAAAAGTACAAAAATGTGTGGACATATTTAGATGGCAATGAAAGCAGTCATCTTTCTATGTTTTTTATTTATTATTAATACAGTTGCATATAAACAATTATAATAGTGATGAAGAAATGTGTAACAAATCCATTTCTACATTGTAATACCTGGAGCGTGCAATTGGCTTCAGGGAGTTAAAACTGTCTGGCAATCCTGACTGATTAAAAATGAATTAGATTGCCATAAATATAGTTGAATAATGTTTCATATAAGAAGTGCTGAAATTAAAAAAGAAAAAAATTGCATTATTCTATTATGTTTCAAAAAATTCAATTCCTGCCTGTTTCCATCGTGCAGTATGTAATGGTGTCGCTCTGCAATATTTTAGTTCAGTTAAATGTCTCATTAAGAAAAATCAACTTGCTGATTTATCATTGCTTTGCAGAGTAAGTTTTAATGAGTGAAATTTCACTAATGAGTAAAGTCTATTTTCCAAAGACTAATTTTTCTTTTATGGAGGCTGAGTGCATTCGTAATAGGCATGTTTAGGTTTAAAATTATTGTTGCTTCTACAGTGGTAATTATTTCACATATAGAATAAGAATATTTTAATGAAATTTAGAAGAATTATTTTTTTAAATAACTTATTTATGTTATATATTCAAATTATTTTTAAAAGTGTTGGATTGCTGCCTTCCAGAAGTAAGTAGCTTTTCCATATGGTATATTTTAGTGAAATAATCCACATTCTTATATTTATGTCAGCTGAAAATTACTATTTATTTGGACCTGATATGATACTAAAAGAAAATGTTGACCTTGCAGCTTTTTTCAGTACTGACCAAAGGCTTTTGGATATGTAATTTGAGATTCAGTCTCAACGTGAGCTCTCAGTCTTTATTTTTTTCACAAACAAATATATACATCTCTTTAATTTGACAGAACTACTCACCTGTCATTGAAAGAATGTATTCTGCAACAGAGACCAAGGAGGTGTGCAAAGCAAAGGTTGTTTTTTTTTTTTTTTAACATTTAGAAAAGGAAAATACTTCATTCTGCAGCCTTAGTCAGTTAATTTCCCACATTTCTGTTTTCATTGTAAGGGGGGCTGTTTTGAAGACTTCTATAAAAAAGAAACATTGCGAGAATCTGTTGTACAGATTCACATTTTTGCTACTGTTAAGATGAAGTTTAAATTATAGGTAGACCACATAGAATTGCAATTAATTGCCTCCAAAGGCTTTAGCTTCATTGCCTTGTAACTTACAGCAATTGTAAATTGTTCAGTCGCAAGTTGTCACAACCAGTTTGAATCAGGGGACATGTTACAAATGCTTGAGAAAGATAAAGTGGTTTATTGGATGCCTGTCTATTCTCTGAAAGATGTAGTTATCCAAATTGCAAATGAACATATAATTTAAAAGGTATTTGGTTCTATCGGTAGTGTACATGCCTGAGTATTTCTGTCTAGTCTTAATTTTTGCCATTTGCAGTTGTGAGTGCTTTGACATTAATGTGTTAATCCTCATTGAATCTTGCATTTGGTTTCTATTTTTCTGATGTAACATGTTCTGTTATACTGGCATCGTAACACACTGAGGGATTGGACAATAGGTAGTATCTGAAAAGACAGAATGCAGGGTAGTTCTATGAAGAAACACAAAAGCGGGTAATAAGGGAACTGGAACATATCTTGCTATTTCTAATAACATGTTTCACTAACATAATCAGGTATGTATCCATCTACTGATTTTACTCACACTATGAAGATACAATGAAGTAGATACCAATAGTGGGGTACAATAGGAACAAAGCAAAGGAAAGAGCAAGGGGAACATCACAGACAGATGCACACCTTACGTTGAGAGCTACAGGGGGAAGAAGATGACATGAAATGACAAGGCATAACCAGAAAAAGTGGGAGAGCAAGTGGCATGGGAAGGAGGATGAGGGGAAGACTGCTGTATAACACCTGCATATCCCCTACCTGTCAGCATCTATTTTTTGAGATTGATGAGGCAGAAGGATCTGCTCTACTGTACACAGAGCAGAGGTTCCTCTTACAGCAGCAGCACCATAACAAGATTCAGGAGCTAATGGAAAAAGCGTTCAGGAAAGCAACTGAACAGTCTTGAAAGTGCCCAAACCAGAGTTTGTAAATTGTAAACTCTCAATCAGTAATATTTAGAATTTCCGAAATAGTTTTGACTAGATGTGATTTCTGCCAGCTGAAAAGTGCTCTAGTTGTTTAATGCTGGTATCTATGAAGTACATAGCTGTTGAAGGCTCACAGGATTTTTGAATGCCTACTTTAGATCTTGCAGCTCATATGCCTGCAAGAGATAAACTATAAAGAGTCTCTAGTTTTGTTTGGGTGAATCTGATCAGTTGCAGTGATTGGTTATAGGTCAACTGCCTGCCAATATCAGTGGCAGCAACTTATTAATATGAAATTGCATAAATGAAAGCACAACACAAACATGTAGCTCTTCCTCAGTTTTACAAATTTAGTATCAAATGCTTCACATTGCCAATTTTAATTTTGTCAAAAAATGCTATACTTTTTGTACTTTCTTCAGCATTGCAATGAACACCATTTGAAAGACATTTCTTATTCTCAAAGTTATATTTCAATTAAAACAGAGAGAAAAACATGAACAAATCTTTAAAACAGATCAGTTCCAGGACTTTTGAATGAAAAAAAATGCATTTTGTTTTGGTTTTCTCCCTTCATAAATAGATTTTTCTGTTTCAACAGACTACAACTAGCAGTTAGTGAAAAAGAATACATTTAAACTATGTAGTTTGTAAAATCTGGGACAAAACACTGGGATTTTGTAAAAATCGAAAGATCCTAAAAGAAAGATTCTCATTTTGAAGGACATATAATAGCAATACTTGTATGGCATTTCCTAGTCATTAAAAGAATAATGGCTGCTCACATTTCCCAAATGCAGTCGTCCAGTGTTTAGAGTCTTTGTGAAGAAAATGGCCAGACATGAAAGGTCCTTACCATGTAAATGTAGGCACTTAATTGACTCCTCTGATCATTAGAATAAATTAGACTACATTCTCCACAACTCCCCATGGAACTTTTATCTCAAGACAGAATTGTAAAACAATTCACTATTGCAGCACAAAACAGACAACCATGTTTTCTCGTACAGTGACTGTGCCCAGATGTGTGCATTCCCCCCTCTGCCTTTTCTTTGGTGTGTCTTCCCTTAAACTGTATTGGATAAGTTTTTTTTCACTTTCTTTCTCTCTCTCTCTTCCCCTCTCTGCAAGACAGACTTCAAAATCTGCTTCAGTTTTGTAAATTAATTTTTGAAGTTTCAAAAAAATGTGATTTACCTAAAATGTCTTAACTTTTTTTTTTATCAGTTATGAGCTGTACTTGGAGGTAGCGATTCTGGTGAGCTTTGCTTCCAAAATATCTTTTATCACTGTTTAACTGATTGTGCATTCCACATTTTATGATGTGTTTCACCCATTTAAAGTCTGTTATAGTAAGACAGTGTCAATCATGTTACCATCACAAAACAATCAAGCATGTATTTCTGTTGTATTTTCTGCCTTTTTAGAACTTCTTATCAAAGATTCCATATCCACAGAGTTTCTTACAAATCACTTAGTCTAAGGTGATCTTAAAAATACTATTCACTTTCTAGGTGCCATATAAATCTTAGAATAAAAAGGCTTGAAGGTATCTCAAGAGGTCATTCAATCTTCTGCCAAAGGCAAAATCTGATGTGCTTATGTCATTTGTATCAATCATTTTTCTAACCTGCTCTTAAAGACTTCTAACCTCTTCAGGCAAATTATGATGATGCCTTTTTATCATTACAGTTTGAAAGATTTTTCCTAATGTCTACTTGAGTCTGTCTTGTTGCAGTTTCAATTCAGTAAAGCTTACTCCATCCAGCAGGAACATGAAGAATATTTCTTTTCCCTTTGTTTATGTACTCTCTGTCCACCTTTTTGTTTTTCTGAATCCATGCTTTCTATAACTCTCTGAGTTATATCTTTCTTAAAGCTGGGTTCCTAATATTGAGTTCAGTAAGCACCTGGTGCATTACCACTGGCCAGAGAGAATGGAAGATTGATTTCATGTGCTTTTCAAGCTACCATTCTATTGTTGTTCCCAATCTGATTGCCTTTTTCATACCAGTAAAGTATTTGTTGACTCATGTTGAGTGTGATCCTGTGTGACCCCAGATTTTCTTTTACAGAATTATTAGCAAAATAATCTGTCATACATTTCTTGCTTAAGTGATAGATCATAACGCAAAAGATCTGATCAACTTCTCAATTTTATCACCTCTGCTTTGAGACACAGAAATAACTTTAATCATGAAGGGACACATGCTGAGCTTTCTTTCATCTTAGGACTTCTGCAAAATTATAATCATATCATATTAGAGCCACTCAGTTTTTTTGTCATTTTACAGATTGGTTTGGAAATTGTGTCTTGTGCAACACATGCAAATAATTTCTGTTGGTTTTCAAAGATTAAAGGTTTCATTCAGAGTTGTATACACGTATTTAAATCTTTACACATACACACACTTTTATTGTTTAATAGATACTTACCCTACAGAAGCCACTTTAAGAAGACAGAAAAAAATGATAGTATCATCATATTGTCAGATTTTTTAAAGAACTCTGAATATCAAGCATCAACTTAATGTCTTTTTCTTCTTTTCATTACAGTTCCACTTATTTCTTTGAAGGCTTGTTAATTTGCTCTTTGAAATACACAATTAGTAACCTTTGTGTATTTCATAAAAAGATAATATTTCATTGTATAGCTAGCTACAAATCAATTACAAGAGGAATTAAACATGTAAGATGCAGAGACCAGGGGAAAAAAAAAAAACAAAAAACACAGATTTATATGATTACCAAGAAATAGTAATTACAGGAACAGATAAATATGCCTTTCTAGTAGCACACTTATATTCTCTTTTGATCAAAGTATCTTTTAAGACCTGTCATAATCTGGGAAGGTGAATGTATTGGTATAAGGTACACCTTCATCTCCCTTCTCTTCATGAATTTCATCTCCTTGAAGATGTCTTGATTAGAGGCTTGGTGTTAGGTATTTTTTTTTTTTATTTTCATCAGGAAAGAGAAAGAATTACAAGTCTTGGATGCTTTAAGAGCATAATGTTGTATTTTAGTATAATTTGACATTTTAAATAATTGTGTTGTGTTTACTTTTGAGGACCTACAGGAAGTTGTAATTCAAGAAAAGTTGTTACATTCTTGACTGTGACCTGTTCTCAATTTAAAATAATTTCTTTTTTTTTTTTTTTCCAACTGCATCTTTCCCAGGCTCCCATAAAACAGTGAGCAGCAAAAATAAAGTTATTTTTAGAAAAAGTAAAATAAGGGGTGTGAGGATGCTTTAGAACTGAGGATGTGCAGGATACGCAGTCGTATCTCTCTCAGTCCTCTCTAAAAGCTAACAAGATTACAAGTAATAGGAATAATGAGTTCTTAGCCAGCCACTGTCAGTAATTCGAAAGATCACAGCTGTGTGTGCAAAAGGAGCATGTGTAGGAACATGAGAAAGGGTGTGACAAGGGGTAATGGGTTAAAAATTAAACAGGGGAAGTTTAGATTGGATATAAGGAGGAAGTCCTTTACTGTAAGGGTGGTGAGGCACTGGAGTGGATTGCTGAGGGAAGTTGTGAATGCTCCATCCTTGGCAGTGTTCATAGCTGGGTTAGGCAGAGCCTTGGGTGACATGCTTTAGTGTGAGGTGTCCCTGCCCATGGCAGGGGGGTTGGAACTAAATGATCTTAAGGTCCTTTCCAGCCCTAACTATTCTATGATTCTATGATTGGGCTGACTTGACCTATTCTCAGAACACTGGGGCAAAACTGGTGACTTTCTGTTCCAGAACACAAGAACAATGTTTGCATGTTTTTGAGGAGGTGAAATTGCTGAATATGTGAACATATTGTATGGCTGTATAGTCAAGATCCTAGACAGTAACTATAAAAAGGACAGGAAAAAGGGAATAAATGACAGATCATGCACTGAGTCCATGTCCTTCAGTGTGCCACAAGTAGGCTTATGTTCATATAAACAGCTGTTGAAGCTCTTCTGGCCCTGGTCAGCACACTAAGGTATGACTAATTTCAAATTGTTTATGTTGGCCCTGTCAACATGAGGTTCCAGATTTAGTATATGATATTTTGGGGATGGATCTTGCATGAATTCCATCAAATTCAATAGATTTTTCCCTAGAGGCTTTCTTAGTACCCTACAGCTTGTAAGATGTGGTTATTCCAATAGTGAATTTTTTTCAAAACCTAGTATTGCTTAACTGTAATTGAGACTTCATTACAGAAGTTAAATAAATAAGTGCTTGCCAAAACTTAAGAAGGGTGTATGTGATTCAGGTGCCTGCACTTTTACCCAGCTACAAGTTCTCTCTTGCACTAGAGGGGTCATTTGCCCCTTCCTCCTCCTTTCCCTCACTTACTTTTTTTTTTTCCAGCTTCCAGACTGCAGTTCTGTACCCTTTCATTAGCTTTAGTATTTCTGTAATCCTTCTCTGAGCCACTGAATACTTTAAAAAGGCAGAAAGTTAACCAGGTTAAGTTTTACTGCTATTTTAGTGAGTTTCATTTGCCTTCAGAGTGGTGCAATGCTGACATGGTAATGGCAGCAGGTGGAATAGAGAAACAGAGCTCCCATTTTTAATGACTTTGAGTTGTTCAGTTGGTTCAGAGGCTGTTTTGGAGCCATAATCTCACTAAACTGAATTAAACAAAATGGTTTATCCTGCAAATCTTGTTTTCCTTAGCTCTATAAATTACCATGTCTTCAAAATGATGATTGGCAAAAAGGCATCTTTTATCTAACCTGTAAATCGCTCACCCCTAATAAATACTAATCAACATGTACTCTGTTGTCACAAACAAGATAATTTAATCAAATAATCAAATAGAAGAAGTCATCAGCTGCAAATGACTTAGCAGTAGAAAATGCATGTTGTTCCTCTTTGTACAGTACAGTCTCTTTCGGGAAATAAGAAGAGGTGCAGTCCTTGTATGCATATGGACGAACATACAACATGCAATGTCAAAACACACAGAGCTCAAATTTGCATTTAATTCACAAGGTATGACTAAAGTTAATATAAGAGAAGATTGTCTATTTACTTAGCAAGCAGAAATACAATCTAAGAGCATAGAAAGTTGAGACTTCATCAGTTAAAGGGGTGATATTTTTCACTACACATGTTTTGAACAGCATGCAAAATAATGTGTTTGCAGGTTTTGACAGAGGAAACTTTTTTTTTTTTCCTTATAGTGTAGATTGGCAGCGATGAGATTTTTTCACATTTTCTGCCTTTTGGTGGAGCTTTTCCTTTCCATTTTTAGGTTGTTTGTTTAGACTTTTTTTAAATTTATTTTTCCTTTATTTCTTCTGTTCCTCAGTTCTTTGAGGTTTTTTGTTTATTTAGGCATTTTTATATGGATCTTTTAATAGTTCTTTGTGGGGCTGTCATTCTTGCTCTGTTTTTTTTTTCTTTTTTATTTCTGATATTTTTTCTTTTACATTCATCTAAATTTTTTGCTTGTGATGCTTTCTACAGGCTTCTTCAGCTTTTCCTGATTTTAAAAACCCAATATATGTAACATTTCAACATCACTTTCAAAACTTAGGCATTCCTTGCCAGTATAGTGGCAAATGACTGTTGGTTTCTCTTCTGTAATCTCAGAATCTTCCTCTCAAGGAATTGCTACATATTAAGCAATTGTCAAGTCAAACACCAAATACGTGTCAAAAATAAAAATAAAGGTGGTAATTGGTTATCACTGTAAACATTCAACTCGCAGCAGAAAAAGTGTTGGATATAAATGGCATTTGTAACTGATATTGGTATACAACACATTACCATGGTGACAAAATGGTAATTTGGGCCACTAAAAAACATATAGTTTTTTTTTGTTCCCAAAATAACTCCAAATAAAGCTCAAAACCAGACAGATTGCCAGATTTAAGTGTAAAGTAAGGTATTACAGGACAGCTGCTGAGTTATTTTATTCACCTATACCAACCTTATTTAAAGAAATGCAAATATGTAATATAAATCAGTAAATATTACTATATAGGACTAATTTAAGAGGTTATTCAACAAAATTTATTTTCTTCAAATGGCCATCCTCTATACTGCAATAACAATTATCCTTCTTCACCAAACATCAAAGCAATAAAGCACAGAATGCAAGCGCTGTAGATCAAAGAGGGGGAAAAGTATCTTTCAAAATAAGCATTTGACAGAAATAATGAATGTTTGAACTCAAAGGCTGAATTAGAGTGTTGAGCAAACTTTGTGGCTACTGTCTTATGCTGTAAAATAAGATTGAGATTTTATAGTTGCTTCGAACCCTTCCACTCTTAGCAGACTCTGCTAGACTTACCATAAAAATGGTATTCTCCATTTCTAAAAATTAGCTGCTATTGCTCAAAGATTTTCTTCTCTCATAAAAAGCAACATGAATTCTTGAAGGTAGGGGTGAGAAATGAGTTTTCCTCTGGGAAAAAATGCAGTTTAAGAGGTAGTGGAAAAACTCAAAACTTCACTTAAAATAAATCAGCATCTTGAGTTTATGGCTCAGAGCAGTGAAAACTTCCCATGATACATTTCATGCCTTAGATTAGATTTATTTTTCTTTTCAAACAGATTTTTCAGATCTGTCTAAAAAACGCTTACAGGGGAATGTGCACATGTGATCAGCCATGTAAGCTGGATGCATCAGAGCAGCCCGCATTTCTACAGATTTTTTTCTTGTTTCATGTGACCACAAGAAATAAAAATTCTGTAATGCTGGGCTAGATAGATATACCTGTGATATTTAAAATTATGAAACGTGAAACATCCTAGCTATTCTTCATGCTGGAGCTGAATGTCATGAGGGCTGTCAAATGCAATGAGAAGGGCTTCTATAGGTACACGAGCAGCAAAAAGACTACAGAAAACATAAGCCAGCTGATGAATGGGGCAGAAGCACTGGGTATATGTTATGATTTGAGCGCAGCTGGCATTTCAGCCAGGCAGCTGCTCTCTCACTCCCTCCCTTCCCCC
>JASSUY010000301.1:0-20832 GCA_032466535.1 Forpus xanthops | reverse complement strand
GTAATCCATATGTAGTCTCATGAATATGTATGTGTGCTTGGTAGCTATATAAGGACTGCTTGTGTAGCAATAAGTGGGCGCATGTTAGGAGGAGTTATCCCTCATGTCTCCTGGAGCCGTAATAAAGAATACCTGCTTCTCAACTAGAAAATTTAATTGGCAAGTTTGTTCCTGGAGTTTTCTCCGAATCATCTTCCTGGAAAAGCTAAGAGGCATTTCTATATGTTAGTAAGGGAAGAAAAAAGAAAACACACCACCTATCTTATTAACTTCCTAGGCTGATGCTATAACTCATAGATTATTATAAGGACAAAAGAAATCCTTTTCTTCTGACTCATGCCTTCAAAGGAAAAAAACAAACATAAACCATCTTCCAGTAGGGAGAGTACAGGGACAAAAACACCTCATTGTGTCTCTAGGACTTAAAAAAAACTCATATGCCTCCATGTTTTGCATTTTACCTTGCTCTGGATAACTATGAGACAGCATTAGGTTGGAAATCTCATGATGCTCACTGTTTCAGCTCTCACGGTCCAGCACCAAGGTTTCCACACCCAGCACAGAGGGACTATGGGCACCAAATATGAGGTTTGTTTCTCCATTTCAAGGGACTGGTATCCTGTCTGAGCTTGACCCTTGTGTCCGTTTCTATTTTTCCTAATAGAGTTTATAGAGGTAGAAATTCTGACCTGTCAAGAAGACTCTGCAGAGCAAGAGAAAGTGATACAGCTAACAACTTCATGAGAAATGATAGTGATTATATCTTAGCAGGACATCTGTGACTAATTTATGGCATCGCAGGTGCATAGAAGGCAGGGCAAGCAAGGCAGTTCAGTAGGGAAAGGACATGTAACAGTCTCTCCAGAGGGACTTCCAAGGTTAATTGATTAGGGAAAGGAAAAATTACTGACTGTAATGATAATTGTTTTTTTTAATATAGAAATGAAAAAAAGTCTTAGTAAAATACAGGAGGGAAGCAAAGAAGAAAGGAAGGAAAATTAAACTATAAATGAAAAGTATTTTAATATTTAAACCTCCTTGTTTAAAATGTTTTCAAAAGGCAAAGAGGTATTTTCAGTGAAAATATTTTCTTCCATTATAATAACCAGTAGGAAAACATTGAGCAGCTGTGACAGTTATAATGTAATACACCCTGAAGCTAGTAAAATATGTAGTTGAAATGAGCATTGGACAGTGAGTGTAGCCTGACCCAGATCAGCAGGGGACATCTATGCAAACTAAAGTCAAAATTCATCTTCCACGATTTTACAACAGATTAGCACTATCTTCAGGAGTAAGTCTCCCTGCTTGAGACCTGGAATAAACTGATGAAATTTTCTGCTTAAATAGAAAGGTGAGAAACAGCAATAGGATGGCAGTAGTCTGATCTTTGGTCTGATTCAAGCATATCAAGCAGGGGCCAAGGAGATAGTCAAGCTGAACTCCACCAACAGGCTGGTTCTTGAGGTGAAGGGAAATCATATCTGGCTGCCTCTGACTTCTCAAGCAGGGACTCACTGATATTTGAGCATAATGGAGGGAGAGTCTTTGACATGACCCACATTTTGGTTTTGCAGCATCTTAATGATTCTACCCCTAGGACCACCAATGCATGTTTTCTTCAGTGACAAAACCTGTATACTGTTTATAGAAAAAGTAAGAAATCACTTGTTAATAGTTGTTGCATTCTGGAATCTTGAAAACTAAATTTCTTATTTCATTATCTGAAGTATAGGCTTGATAAGAAGAGCTTTAGTATGCAAACTCTCTTGTTTAAATCCTATATTTAAAACAGATAATAGAGGTTTTCCTTATAATTTGTAGGTTCTTTACATTGACTTTGTTAAAGTATGGCACGGTTTTGTTCATATAGGCATTTAAAATTTGAATATTTAATATTATTGATTTGCATTATTGAAAGTTTGGTATTATAAAAGTCTTCTCAAGGCAACAAAGCCCCAATTTTTTTTTTAAAGCCAGTTTCAGCAAATTCTTTTGGTTGTCTGCTGCATTGGTTTGTTTATTTTTTGATGATCACTGAGTATGCTTGGAAGAATGAGAATGGTTATTTATACAAATAATTTTCTTAAGCACTCCTCGGTATGTCTCCCAGATCCCTAAGCATGAATTAGAAGCAGATTTCTTGTATAATATGACAGTAATGAATAGTAAAAACAATGACAATTGTCATTGTTAATTCTTTGGGTTTTGTTGCCCAGAAAAAAAAACATTTATTCAAACAAATAATCAAAATCTAAATTAATTAGCTCATAGTGTGCCCAGAAATCTGGGTTGCCATTGTGGGCAGGGGAGTCCAGAAAGCTCCATTTCATTGTTCTGGTAAAGAAGATATATTTGTAAGTTACCTTGCCATGGTCATAGAATCATAAAATCATAGAATAGTTAGGGTTGGAAAGGACCTTAAGATCATCTAGTTCCAACTCCCCTGCCATGGGCAGGGACACCTCCCACTAAACCGTGTCACCCAAGGCTATGTCCAACCTGGCCTTGAACACCACCAGTGATGGAGCATTCACAACTTCCCTGGGCAACCCATTCCAGTGCCTCACCACCGGTCATCACAGTGGATTAAAGGAGTCCAAAATATGACAACCTTGTCACAGATTCAGTGTGTGTTTAAGTAGGGAGTTTAATAAAGAATAGGTATTCTACTTTAACTTCTCTCCATAGATGAACCCTAGGTCATAATACTGGAATAAGAGTCATACGTATTTACCTAATTTTATGCTCATGAATTTAACCAGCATCATTAATGCTTATGAATTTAACCAGCATCATCTCTTTCACCTGTAAAAATTCACATTCCTCTTCTAAAACCACAAAACTGGTTCATTGGTCAAATGCATGCCAAAAACCAACAAAAAGAAAAGACCAAAACAGCCTTCCAAAATTCTTTTATTTATCTACAAGTTTTAAAATTTATTTTTATTTTTCCCTGCTTATCACAGTCAGGAAAAATTGAAAGGTTTTTAAGAAATGACATTGAAGAAGCCATCCTAAAGCAATCAGTTGTTTAAAATTGAGATAATAAAAAGCCTATCTCGAGTGATCTTAAACATAGAACGATTACTGTCAATGCCACAGCAAAATACAAATATCAAAAGATTATATTATAAAACAGATAAATAGAGAACTGGTTTTTGAGCTTAAAAATGCAAAAAGATCACAGGTATTAGAATATTTGTTCTGTCTTTAGTGAAAATTTTATTAGTTCACTGTGGTTTTTGTATCTGTTTCTTTCTGCATGTAGAAAGCTCCTTTTCTTGGAGCTTGTTTTTGGTAGTTTCCTATTGCCTAATTTAAGGGATCTGTGGTTAAGTAGTTATTGATTCTTGCTCCGTAGGTGGCTGAGCTTCTCTGATATAGTCAGAAAATAGGTAAAAGCTATTATTTTTACTCTTGGAGGCAGATGATCTGGTTTCAATATCAATTTTTCAGAGATGGATGAATGCCACAGAAAAATGTCTTTTTACAGAAAGCGTTCAAGGAGCTCTAGAAATGGTACTTAGGCAAATGATCTCTGTTTGAGTAACATTTTCCCAGAGGTGTGGATTGGTCCAGGAAAGAATTTGCTTTCCTGATAATAAGCCTTTGGACATCTTCCCAGGTAGTAGAACTAGTTCATATGATACTCTATTGTGCTGTTAGAATAAAATTTTGATATATTAACCTATTTTTTTGTAGTTATAATTATTTTCATTATCCTTTCTTCTGTGGCATGTAGGATCTTTTATCTCCAGGGTGGATTTTTTCATTGCAAAAGTATTTGAAAATATAGTTTGTTATAAGCTAACAAACAGAAAATAAACAGTGATTTGAAACCTAATCCTCAGGTACTTTTGAAAGAAACTAAGAACAAATGCATATCTAAACTAATTTATAGTACTTACATTGAAAACAGTTTTAGGTGGATCAGGTTTGCCAGTGATGTGCATATGAGAAAGTGATATCTCCCTGAGTATGGATCATGTCATACTAAACAATAAATATGACTGTGAAGATTCAAATGGCAGCTTTATAAAGATACGAAAGAGGAAATAAACTCACTAGCAATGATCTGCTTGTGCTTATTCAATTTTCCTGCTGCAGGTGGAAAACAAAGGAGAAAAAAGTCTTCTACCTGCACAGAACCGATAACCACAGCATTTATTACGTAAGCACATACTCAGTTACTTCTTGACCAGGGTAGACTGCTAGTCATAAAATGTGTTTAGATCCTTCCTTTGTCTTTTTCCTGAATTATAAGTTAACAAATCATGATTTTGGCCTGTAGTTTGTATGCTATCTGCTTTCACTGTTGCGTCACTCTTCTCCCTCTGTGCTGCCTCAGCAGTCTATGTTTTAAAACATACTATCCTCTGCTTTGCTATTTATTATTCCTGACTTTGTAGATTTATTGCATGCTTTTACATCTCATTATTCTTCTTCAGGATGTCACAAAAAATATTTCTAACATAAATTATCTTGTCAAAACATATTTACATACAAAATGTTCAGGTTTCGTACCAGCAATCCAGAGGAAAAATTGTTTTCACAGTTTATAAAAAATCAATAAAGAATGATTAGAAAATGCTAACACAAATTCCTAGTGTGGCAACATGCATTCTGGCAAAACCAAGGAAAAGGATACACGTAAGTCACTTTAGGTGTAACCTTCATCTTCAAATCTTAGAGTAATAGAGATGAGAAGGAAAAAACAATAGAGGCATTCAGGAGATACACACAAAGAAGTTTAAAAAGAATTAGTACTTGATGAAAATGAAAGAAAGTAAAATCTGAAATTAATGATGGGTCACACCACTATTTCCATCAAGCAAACCCCAGTAGTGTCTTTTCTTGTTTCTATTAAACCTGACTTTGTATTTGGGTATTAAAATAAGTACTGTAGCTCAGCTCTAAACATGTATATAAGCCACAAATTTAAAATTAGTATTCAGCCTATCCTGATGTTTATGTTTCTTGACATTTGAAAGAATGAACCTTGAAAGCTTACGGCTCAAACTGGAGCTTTCTTAATTTCAGAACAAAAAGGAGTTTTATTTGAACTGTAGAGCATTACTGAAGCTCTACTTTAAACTTTACTTTTGTCTAAATTAGTGCAGATGAGTACAGTTAGGAAGAAGGGACTACAGAGGAGAAGTTTTCTCCTCTGAGGTCAGCCAGGGTTGAATCCCCCCATATGCAGCATTAAGCAATACTCAGCTGTTGGGACTGACTTTTTTTTTGCTGGATCTTATGATTTAATGAATCAGCTGTAAAAACTTGCATATTCCTCTTCCTTTTAGTTAACCATCAGTTGCTTCTGTCATGCACTTAACAAATATAACAGAAAGTCATGGCATACTGTAAACTAGATCAGGGCCAGCTGAGACAATGAACATTCCAGTTGTGTGGAGGTTGAAGGGTTATTCCTCACTGTCAAAATGATAGATGAAAGATATCAAGTAGGTGAAGTGTCTTTGTACAATGACTCAAGTAGAGCATGACAAATAAATTAGTAGTTTGTATTTAATATCTTTTTCATAAGTGGAAAAAAAGTGGAAAAAAAGAAGAAAGAAGAAAAAAGAAGTACAAGTCAATGTTCATAAGAGCTTAATTTCTTTGGGTAGTAAGTTTCTAAGATAGCCTAATGACTTAATATTTTCTGTCATTGTGGGTTAGAGTTGTCTAAAAGCATCCAGATTAATTTAGATGGACAGGGTCTATTATGGTTAGAAATTAAAATAAATGGTTGCAATTTTCTGAAGATAGAAGTAACAACAGGTAGTAGGGAAAAGGTGATGACTGAAGACGACAAAAGAGAAAGTCAAGAAACAAGTGCCCTATAGAGAAAAATGCACGCATCAGAATAGTGAAGGGAAGAACCAGATCATGGTAACAAGGACTGGAATTGAGAGAATGAGCCCTAGAAGTGAGATTTGTCAGTTGATTGCTTATTCACTTTTGAAAACAGAATTAAAAATCAGCCAGTTTATGATTGAGCCCAGAGATTAGAGCCAGTTGTGGTCTAAATTAAGAGAAGTGGTAGAGTAAATGTGAAAGCTGGACAATTAAGGCAACTTTATAGAAGTATAATTGGCGCAGGAAAAAAGCAGTGCAGTTAAGAGGAATTCTTGTTACTTTTATTCAGTTTGGATTTGGAAATTAACCAAAAAAAATATTCGGAAATAAACCAAAACAAGCCCGGTTTGCATGCTCTTATGGATCAATTTTCCAATAGTTATGTATGTCCGGGACATCCTTCAGGCAGAGACAACAGATAGTTCCTTAGATAAAGAGAGGAAAAGCAGGGTTTCATGTTTCCCTGGCTCGTGGTTTCCCTGGAGGAGAGGCTGGCTGGGAACATCCCAGTTATAAGGAAAAGGTTGTGGGCAAAGTGAAGGCAAGCTGTTTTCTTCTCAGCCCTTCTGTGCTGAGTGTGCAATAGCTATGGCTATGTTGCAGTAACAGATTTGATTGCTTCCCTTCATCTCTGACAAGAAGGGAAGATCAAATACAACCATAGAGCTTCCCCAAGCACATGGGCAGCACGACCTCAGCCACTCATTGCCACAGCAAACACCTCTTGGTCATTTCACCAAGCCACAAAACTGAATGTTAATGCCATAAGGATTAAAACAAAATCCTGTGGAACAATATTGCATTTTTACTTATGCTGGCGAGAAACACTGAGCCAAGACTGTATCTTACAATTAAAATTCTGTGTTACTGCTGTTAGTGGAAATAATAGTAAAAGCATTACATTGCTGAAGCTTCACTGAAGGGAAGTACTTGAATTTTGTTTCTTTTCCTCCAAATGCTAATAATAACAAAATGTCCCAACACAATTGCCAAATGTAGATCTTTTAAAAAGCCAGGAGGAAGTGGGCTCAGAAATAAACTGTGATTTAAAAAAATTAAATTAACAAATGCACCCAGCTGGTGCAGAAGAGAGTAAATAAAAAAAAAAAAAAGTGATAATATTGTGTGAGGTTGTCTTGGCAAATAAAGTTCTGGTTTCATTTTTCCTCTGAATGGATAAAGAAGCAGCATTCCATTTCAGAGACCCAAACTTTTGAGATATTCGGTATATATCTGATATTTTCTGTTATATATAAATATAGTGAAATTAGATAATGGAGGCATTTATTTTCATTTCTCATTGACTCTACCTAGAGAAGACAATTATTCAAATTTTAAGATGTGAAGATGATTGGTCTTTGCCTGGGAAACAATCGAGCTTTTCAATGTTTCCAATTCTGTGAGATTTTTCTTTACATGTTTCTGTTGTGGGTTCTTTATTATATCTGGTCTATTCTTTTCATCCAAGATAAAAGAAAGAAGATAAGAGTTTGTATCTGGAAGCAGAGTTTATAGGGAGCATTGCAGGGAGCAAAGCCAACAAAAAGTCTAATTAGTCAACTAAAACTAAAAGAATTTCTTATTTCTGCGTACAAAAGACCTTTAAAGAAGTCTGTTTTACTAAACCACGTATTAATAATATTATTAAAAGTGCAACATTCAAATGTTATTGTTGAATTCTTGTTATTTATTATTAAAATGTATAATAACATGGAAGACATTAGAAGAAATGACATAGCAAAACAATGATCAAGCAAGAAGACACATCTTTCTGCCAGCAAATAAGATGGAAGACTTTGAAGTATTTTTTTTAACCAGAAATCGAAGAACTTGTTCATCTCCTACCAACTGCCTATACACAAGTATACATGCATTTACACAGATAAATTTGCTTCTCCAAGAAGTGCTGTCCCCTAAGCAAATGCTGAAGCCCACTTCTTGTTTCCGGCCTGACTGCATCCAGGAGAGTTTTGAACCTTGATTTCTATTTTCAGAGTTTTTGGAGGACACCAACAGGGTCTGAGGGGCAACTTTTGCTAAGATACGGCATATTCTTTGTGTAATCAATGGCTGATGAAAAAAATGTCCTAATTCTGTTGCAAGAAATGGAGCAGTCTTGGTTGCTTTCTGATGAGTTCTAGTTTGTTTTGGCAGTTTCTCTACTGGGTGAATTACTGATTTTGCCCTGAGACCAATTGTCATGACACGCACTGTATTTATATGCTTAAATCTTCTTACCAAAGCTATATTACCTTCATCAAAATTGCCTTTTGGGCATGGTCATTGATGTGAATTAATCTCCAAAACTTGCCTTTACAATGTAAATCATCATTCTAATTGGTTGTCGTGGTTTAAGCCCAGCTGGTAACTCTGTACCACGCAGCTGTTCTCTCGCTCCCGTCCCTTCTCCCCCCCTCTCAGAGGGATGGGGAGGAGATCCAGAACAATGTAACTCCCACAGGTTGAGATAAGAACAGTCCAGTAACTAAGGTATAACACAAACCCACTACTGCTACCACCAGTAATAATAATGATAAGGGAAATAACAAGGGAAGAGAATACAATTGCTCACGACCCACCGACTGATACTCAGCCTGACCCGAGCAGTGATCTAATGCTTTCAGGTAACTGCCCCCAGTTTATATAGTGGGCATGACATGCTGTGATATGGAATACCTCTTTGACTAGTTTGGGGCAGGTGTCCTGTCTCTGCTTGCTCTGGGCTTCTCCTCCTCCCTGGCAGAGCATGAAACTCAGAAACCCTTGGTCAGAGTAAGCATTACTGAGCAGCAACTAAAAACATCAGTATTATGAGCGTCATTCCCAGGCTGAAAGTCAAAAACATGGTACTGCACCAGCTACTAAGAGGGAGAAAAATGACTGCTACTGCTGAACCGAGGACAGTATGGAAAAAGCAGAGGTACTGAATGCTTCTTTTGCCTGAGTCTTTACTAGCAAAAACAGCCTTCAGAAATCTCTGTCAGAAACCAGAGGGTAAATCTCGAATAACGGAAGCATAGCATTGATGAAAGAGTATCAGGTCAGAGAATATTTAAGCAAACTGTACATACATATGTCCACGGGCTGTGATGGAATGCATCCATTAAAGCTTATGATGGTGACTGATGCAATTGCAAGTCAGCATTAATGCAAAAGGGGAAGTCAGGCATTATCAACCTGGTAACTTCATGATTAAGTGGCTGGCTTGGTGGATGAGGTGAGTGCAGTGGATATTGTCTGTTTTGTCTGGATATTGTCTTCATTTTGCTTGGACAATACTAGTTTGTTCTAAATAAGTTTTCTGGTTGAATGGATGCACCAAAGTTTAAAAAAAAAAATGTAGTTTATTGTCTTTTGATTCAGTTGTTTTCTATCATTTATATAACCTGAGACTGGAAAGCAACTGCATCTGACAAACTATTTCCAGATAAGCAAAAGCAAAGAAAATCTTGACTGCTACCTAAAACATCAGAGATTATTTTTTGGCTTTCAAGATTAACTTTTGTTTTTAGAAGTACAAGGTTTTTTACTTCCCTTTCCCTTTTCCCCTTTCCCTTTCCTTTTTTTCCTTATTATGTGCTCGTACAGTGTTTGTGCTTGAGCTCATAATGAAGTGCTTTTGATCACCACTAAAAAGGTCTACTGGTTGAGTCCTTAAATGCAAAACTTCTGATGAGAATAAACTTCAAGGTCTCAGAATGCACTTATCAGATCTACTGTATGAATAAGTGTCAGGTCCCAGAGTAGATTGCATAAATCTTTTTGGTTGAGCTCGGTGAGTGCAAAGCTTAATACCCACGGGCTTGCAATCTTTTTGAAGGTGATTATAATTCAGCAATAGCTTTGCATCCTGGATAAAGGTTCTCCTTGAACACAAAGTGTGTTACATGCTTGTGGTAGTGATCAAAATACCCAGAAGGTTGTTGCTTTTGCAATTCCTAAGCCTCAAAAATGATGTTAAATTGTTATATCAAATCAACTAATCTGTAAATTCAATTATTGTAGATTGAAGACATAGTTCTACCTCATATGCCTAAAACTAATCTTAGTCATATTATTTCTGTTGCCATACTCCGCGGAGTAGCATAACTAATGATTTACAGAACGTTTGTAAATGTTAATGATTTTGGGATAATTTTCTTTTACTTGCACACTGTGGTAAGAGTTATTAGCTGAGGAAAAAAGTATGTACTTTATTTTTCCAAACTAATGTAGGTGATAGATGTTAATCCATGCTTCTTTGGGGTAAATTTGCAGTCATCCTATACAGGCTTTGAAGATTTAGTTTTTGATAAAAAATGCTGTATAGTTCTATAATCTATTTGGCTTGACTCTTCATTTATGTAACAGTTCCAGGTTTGCCAGTATGACATTGCTGGTAGAAAAATCTCTTATTTTTATTTTTTAAATTTAATATGAACTCTATGTTTTGTTTTTTTTTTTGGCAATTGTTTCCAACCTCTCACCAGCAAAATACTGAAGATAATAGTGATTATTATCATAACAGTCTATACAAAATGATTATATTTGGAAGTCTACATTAATCTCATAAAAATATTTTCTTTGTAAACTGAGGTTGAGTGTGATCTCAAATTTTATAACATACATGACTGAAAATTTCCTTCTACACTTAAAAGCACATCATAAATCGTAAATTGCAATATAGCTAAAAATAAATTCAAAGCATACTTTTAGCAATTCTTCATTCTTGTTTTTGCTTTGATCAGAAGTTAATAAACTAGTTTGCAAAACTCAGTGGTTCACATGAAGTTCCATCATGGTGAAAATTTGTTAAATTTAGCTAACCTTTAAACTTTTCTGCTTTTAAATTCAAAAGCTTCTATAATAAAAAGTATAATAAAATATTCTATAAAATTCCTCTTTTACTAGCTGGTAGTGAGCTGATGAGATAGAGAATCAAAAGGAAACTTGTATTTTAGTGGGATTCAGTCTTTTGGCATGTACCTTGACATCACCTTCCAAACCTTTATCAGATGTGGCTTAAGCCTACTTTAACTGCACAGTTTTGTCTCCTCTTGGAAGTAAATTCTTAAGATAAGTTCTTTCAAGCTACCTGCTTTCCTATAAATAGAATATAAGCTTTTTCATTTGGGAAATAAGTACATTGGGCATTCCTATAGACTATAGTGATACATTAAGGAAAGCGTCTTCCCTGGACTTGTAGTCACATCTGACTATAAGGTCAAATGAAGAGCATAATTTGCTCTAAATATGTAAATTTAAACTGGTTTATCAGAGTTAGGACTAGATTCCATCTTCTGCTAGAAACAACAAAATACTAATAATTAATAGTTGTAAGTTCTAGAGACACTTTGGAAAAGTATATTGTTATGTGCTATAATGATTCTCAACATTTAATCGTATCAGTGGTTATGCCATACTGCCATGTCCTGGGGTTAATTTTATGTTAATTTCAATGAAGCTATACAATCAGTGCATATGTATAAGTAATATTGTGTAATATATGTATAAGTAATATTAGATATGCCTGTATGTCATGGGTTCAGCAGCAGCAGTCATTTTTCTCCTTCATAGTAGCTGGTGCAGTGCTGTGTTTTCGACTTTTGGCCTAGGAACTGCACTGATAATGCCAGTGTTTTCAGTTACAGTTTAGTAATGTTTTGGTCTGACCAAGGACTTTCTGAGTCTCATGCTCTGCCAGGGAGGAGGGGAAGCAGGGAAGAAGCAGAGACAGGACACCTGACCCAAACTGGCAGAAGAGGTATTTGATATCACAGCATGTCATGCCCAGGATGTACAACAGAGAGCAGAGACCTGGAAGGGTAGGGGCACACTGCGGAGTTGGGCTTGGTATCGGGTGGTGAGCAGTTGTATTCTCTTTCCTTGTATTTCTCTTGTATTATTATCGGTGGTAGCAGTAGTGATTTGTGTTATACCTTAGTTACTAAACTGTTTTTGTCTCAACCTGTGGGAGTTGCATTCTTTTTGATTCTCCTTTCCATCCCTCTGGGAGCTGGGGGGAAGAAAGGGAGGAGTGAGAGAGTGACTCTGTGAGTTATAGAGGCTTAAACCACAACACTGTAGCATATCTAATAGATCGGTGTTACATTGATATGAGATGCTGTAATGTAGATGAAGAGCCACAAAAAGGATCTTGCCCATCACAGTGGTACCATTATAAACATTTAAGTTACATTTAAGACCTGTAATGTGGTGAATTAACTCAGTTTTTGGTAAGCAGGTCTCTTGTTCTTCAGCCTATCTGTCAAGCTTAAGTACAGTTGGAAGTTGTAGCACTTAGTTGTTGCTGTAACATTATTTATGCTTGAATTCCATTTGGGATACTGTAAGGAAGTTCCAGTGAAGTTTTTTAGTATTCACTCTTGTGTTTAAACTTAAATCAATACAAGTAATTGCTATACTGGTAAACCACCAGTCAAACTGGGGCGTACATTAAGATCACTATTTCCAAAAAAAAGTAATGCCTATTGTTAGAGTCTGTTAGAAGAGTAAAAACTTCTTCAGTCCCAATACCACTATGAAGCTTGTGTTCTCATGCTGCTGAGAACACTCATTTTGGATTTCAGCCTAACCATCAATACTGAACCAATCAATAATCATCAAAGCATTTCACTCCCTGCATTGCCCTACATTTCTAAAATCTTCTGAGGTGATGTTGAAAATGAGAAGGACCTTTTCCTGGACAGAAAAGTTTCATTTGATTATAGGAAAACTATGACCAGTATAAAAGAAAAAGGATGTTTTGGGTTGGGAGAGAGGGGAGAAGACTGTTTTTTTTTTTTTTTCTTCAAATTAGTTTAAGCTGTCAGACTTGCAGAGTAAAGGATTTAAAAGTTTCTTCTGTTTGCTAAAGGTGAAATCTACTTCTCCCAAATGCAAGGAAACCATTTTGCAGAGTTAACCAGGATTGCCAAGCATGTAAAATTGTGTTTTTGGAACCAGAAAGAGTTGCCATTCTTGTGTGCAAATCTTCATATTCTTCTGGTTTTATGACAGTACTTTTATTATATATGATAGCGTATCTCAAGGGGAAACATAAAACTGTATGTCAGATTTTAAAAAATAAGAATTTCCCGTAATAAGAAAGAAAAAAAACATGAAGAAAGCAGGATCAGAGCAATAGCTTGATAGCCAGTTCTAAAGGAATTGGAACAAAACCCTAATCTCCTGAGTCCACTGCTGTGCTGGCTCTACAGCAATGTTCAGGAATAGTGATGGGTAAAACACTGAAATCCCTTTTTTACATAGCTCTTTCTCCTTTTTCTTTTCTTTTATATTCAAAAAGCATAACCATTTTGTGGAGCAGGCTCAGGCAACCAGGGCTTCTTTCCATGGAACTAGGATCCTCACTTGACAGTAATAGCTGTCCTGGCTGTCTGTCTAAATTTACCAGAACACTTCATTTTACCAAATAGTTCTGCAGATCTCTCATCTGGTTAGTTAAGGAGACCAGAACCTATCTCTTTTTCTTCTTTTTTCTTTTTGTTTAATCTAAAATCCGTGCCCCACTGTGTTATTCCTTCCTCTGGATGCTATTGTTTGTGATGAACTTTAATATCAGTTTTATTACTAGGTTTTGAAGAGTCTGTCAAAGTGTTAGAAAAAGAAATGGGTGATATGGTCTGAAGCTGCAGTCCCTTTTGAAACACTTGGCACTTTACATCAGAAAGCTAGAAGTATTGTCTATTTATTTTTATAAATATTTTTAAACATCTCATCCTTTGAGAATGACTATCAGTATATTTTTCCCTAGCTGGAGACTGTGTCAGTAAAGACATGCTACATTTACAGCTAGTGACAAGTTCTTGACTGACTGTAGGCTGCAAAGGGGTGCTTATGAATGCAACAGTCAAACTCTTTTCCTGGGAGACTGATTTTCCTTTACAAGGTCCAGTTTCTACTGACTTAGAGATCAGTTTGATATCTTGTTTCAAACTCACTGTTTTGAGCAGGTACATTAGACAACATCAAACTAGCCCCTCCAAGAAAGCTTGTTATGTGTAATATCCTTGACCTTATGTGAGATGTTATGGATGTGGTTCAGGTAGCATTTCTGTCATGTTGTGAGGGGCAAAATTGTAGTTGAACTTAGAACTCCTGCTGGTTTTTGGAGCATAGGTGATGTACTGCTACTGAGAAAAAGTGAGAGGGGAGGACAAATGGAAATAAATCTAACTTCTTGTAGCTAACTAGGTCCTTAAAACATTCAAACTGGGTTTGGTTGGTTTGTTTGGTTTGTTGGGTTTTTTTACTTGTTTGTTTGTTCTTTTGGTTTTTGTTTTTGCTTTTGTTTTTTTTTTCTTTCAAACATGTGGAGCATTTCTCATGTTTTACAAGGACATTTTCATTTAGGAAAATTCACTGCGCTTTTCTCCCCTTTTAATTGATACCTTATGTTTGTTCTTACAATAATTAAAGCTAACAGTTCAAAGAATAAAATCCACAGAGTGCTTAGGAAGAAAATCCATGCTGATTGACCTGTATATTACTAAATCAACACTTGCTCACCATAATCCCTCCACAACAATTATCTCATATCTGACCGCATGCTTCCTCCAGTTGCTATCTCTGTCTTCTTTAAGCTACTAAATAGCACACTCCTAATGATATCAGTAATTTCAGCTGGAGTGCTTATCTTAAAAGACACTGAGCCATTTGTGTAGGGCATTTAAAAAAAGATCTATTTAGTGATCCTTACACTTAGACTGATTTTTTTTAAATAGGTATCAGAATTACTGGCTAATTTAGTATCAAAATACCAAGAATAATGTTTCCTTACAATATTAGAGATAATGCATGTTTCTCAAAATTTATAAAGAAGAGAAATTTGCTCAGCTGTACTCTTAAGTCTGGTCTACTGGTATGGATAGAGATATATATATAATATATATATATTTCTTCAGCAGTCCTGCTGTGCTCATTTTGGTAGACTGAAGATAGCAGTTTAGGTAAATGATATCAGTATGAAACTGTCATGTATTCAGCAGCAGCAGTCATTTTTCCCCTCTAAATAGTAGCTGGTGTAGCACTGTGTTTTGGATTTTCGGCTTGGGAACAGTGCTGATAACACCAGGGTTTAATAGTTATGGCTTAGAATGTTTAGGCTGGCAAAGGACTTCCTGAGTCTCATGCTCTGCCAGGGAAGAAAGGAAGCCAGGAGGAAGCAGAGACAGGGCACCTGACCCAAACTAACCAAAGAGGTATTCCATGCCACAGTATGTTATGCCCAGTTTTACATCTGGGGGCAGGAACCCGGAAGAGTTCAGTTCACAGTTCGATCCTCCAGTGGTGAGCAGCTCTATCCTCTTCCCTTGTTTTTCTCTAGTCATTGTTATTGGACAATCAGGACAGAACCTTGAATATGTAAGTTTATGCAGAATCTTCAGTGACTATAGTGAATATTCTTTTTCATTTCATTAGAGTGGAGTATTTTTATGTAGCTGTTAGTTAAATTCAAGTGGGAAAGTTACTGTAAATTGTGTAACACTTCTTTATGAAAGTATATTGTGATACTGGAATAAAATCCCTTCTGTGACACTCATATATTCGGTCCACATCAAACCAACACAGTGTGCAAAAATAATCACTGAGCTGCAAACACTGGTTCATATGTACATTATTTTTTAAAATAATTACTAGAACTGCATTGTTTTAAATTATAACCAACACATTAAGTTTTCTAAAGTTCAATTTTTAAAAATAAAGAAAATTATAGAACTTTTGTCAGTTAAGACATGATGAACACTATCAATCTGCCTTAGACTAGGATTTGAAAATAATTTGCAAGACATGCAGATAAGGGGAGTGAAAGTGTTCAATATTATTTGATTTTGTTAGAAGAGTAAGGTATGATGAATTTCTGAGTGAGAGAGAAATACATTCTGACCTTTCTACTTATTGCTTGAAAATGATGGATACTGGTAAGGATGTAGAAGAAATGGATTGGAACCAGTCAGGCAGCAATTCTTAAAATCATGTGAGTCTGAGGTTTCCTGCAAGTAAATTTCTTGTGACAAGTCAAAAACATGACTTAACATGGCAGACCTTGGCAGTATCAAGAACAAAGACTGTGAAGTGTGATTGTTATGAGCAGTTTCACATGCTTCTGTAGAGATACTGAAACAGCAGGCATCAAGGAATATTCAGTATAATTAATGTATCAGTCTGAAGGATCCTTCATATGTATCCGTCTTTCTTATTACTCAAAATAGAGCATCCTTCCTAGGTTTTCTGTGATTACTGTGATTCATTTCCTACATATTCGCAGAGCACTCCACTTCTAAATTTGTGACTGTATCTGTATATATGTGTTGTCTCTACAAAAACAATGCCTTTAGTCAAAAATAACAGAAGTCCTGAAATCTTACCCCAATATGAGATGAGTGCCTAGTTTGGGGGTTTTTTTACTAAGAAAAAAAATAGATGGAAGAAGAAAATGCCTAATGCAACCTGAAATTTCCAGTATTTGGCCTCTGGTGAAAGTACAAGCAGCATGAAGTCTACTAATAAGGGTGTATAGCTGAGAATATTTTATAACTAACCCCAGAATTCAAGTTGTCATCATTAACCTTGACACAGTAAACATAATCTCACTTCTTCTCCTGTCCTATCCTGTCCTATTTCTGGTTTTGAGGTATGTAGACTTCAGTGGCAGTAAAAACAATTTTCCTTTGATTACAGGAATGTGTGTCTTTCCAGCACACAATAAGCATAGGAATTGAATGAGAAATGGGAAAAAGCAAACGAAAAGATATTGTGTATGGATGGAGGAACAGGTACCATTTTAGTGTACACAATTAGTGTTTGGCAGAATAAAATCTGTCTCCTTCAGATTGTCACATCTTTGAGCAGCCTCCAGACCTTTGTCTATACATTGTGGTGATATACCATACTGTGAATTCTGGCTTTGGAATCATAGGCTTTAAGTCTTTATCCTCTTCAGGAAAGCCACAAGTATTCTTTTAGGAAAATATAGGTCCAGGGCTAAAATATGTATGATATGTTTTTAAATAGCTTTTAAATGTCTTCAAAGGAATATTTTAAAGCATACCTGACAAGATTTCCTCTATTTTAATATCTCTGCATTACAATATGATTATGAACAAAAGTGAATGCTAGACATTGCAAGGCTATCATCTCATTGCATCTTCTCCTCTTAGTTGGGAAAGTGTGGATTGATCGTTTCCAGATTAGCAACTCCAACTCCGAAACCATTAAGAGATTAATTTATATCCCTAAAATTTCATATTCCGTTAAACCCAGGCAACAAACACAGGTCCTCTGGAAGGAGTAACTGAGGGCAACACAGCAGATCTCAGTAAATAAACTGCAAAATTTTACATGATCATAGGATTTTCCCGTCAAGAAATAAAGCCTTCTCAATATAGCCAATTTAGAAGTACACACATCTTTCAGATTCCTACTATGGCATGGTCCCCAGGCAAAGATTTCATGGGTAGAAGAATCTTCCTTGGAAGTGGGCAATTAGGTAAAGAAAAAAGAATCAATTTCTTATCACTTGGCCGGAGTCATAGAAGTTACTGCAGTCTCTCATATCTATTTTTCATTTAAGACTCAAAGTTATTTGCTAAGCATGAAAGGAAGAACTAAAAAGGAAAGAAGCTTAAATCCACTGAGTATCATATGTCAACAAGAAAGTTTCCACTCATTTAAAGGTGTCCGGGATTCAGCAACAGCAAAAAAAAAAAAAACAACAAAAAAGAAACACCACCAAAAACTTGCACCAAAATCCATCCTAAATGGCTACTAAATAGAGGAGGACTGCCAGCTAAATAAAGAATAATGTTTATATTAAACATCTGTATGAACTGAATCCACCGTATAATAATTTAGGGAGATGATGGACATGGGTTAAATATTTTTTGAAAGATAAGTTTTCTGTCATGTTTTACACATACATGTGTGTTCTTGAGTGCAAATGCACATGTATATGTGTATATATATGTATATATGCACCTAGCAATAAGAGACAATGCTACAAATAATTAGAGCCGTCGGAACTATTTTGCTCAATAATTAAGTTTGGTGCAATCAGTTTGTAAAGCTCTCATTTTAAGAAAAACATAGTCATCATTTATTCAGCTTAGCCAATATGCCTTAAGCTCTAATTCTGCGAGGTACAATAATATGGATAATCTCTTATCTCTAGAAAGTAATGCATCAAGTAATTTGCCATATTGAAGTCATGTCATGTAAGCTATCTGGAGCCCTTTTATAAACACTATTTCACAGAACTCTGAAACAAAACTGTAAGAAACCTAATAATCCCTTTTCTGTTGAGGTATCATTCTGCATTTAGTTCCAAATAGTTCAATTTGTGTAGCAGAGTATTCATTTTGGAAAGAAGTGCATGTCCCATAGCCTTTGTATAAACTCTCCTAGTCATAGTTATTTTGAGTAAGGAGGATAAATAAAAAAATACCTTAGGATATAACATCAATAATGTAGCTTGCTCAAAATTAGAAGTTTTTGAAGTAGAAATCAGCATAATAACAATTTGGGATGCATCACAGTAAGCTCACACAAGCATGAGTACATGGCACTGAAACACACTTCTTTTAGGGAAAAATTAGCAGAAAAAAGGGTTGCATATAGTAAACTATATTATCAGTGAGCTGAAAGAGCTATTTAGCCAGTTTTGCAAGGATATATGTTTAGAATAGTAATCTAAATGGTTTTCTTACTAAAGAACTATTTTGTAATATAGAAATCCCACACTAAAAATTTTAAGATGTCTTTCTCAGTAAAGATAAATTGTATGTGTATTTGGTTGTATTAAGCTTCAGATATTTGGTTTTAACTTAAACATGAATTATTAATCAAACAAAATGTATTATAGAATTTGCTGGAGTCATTAGAAATAATATCAAAAAATGTTAGGGTGCAAAACCACGAACTATTTGCTAAATGAAACTGTATAGTTCTATTCCACTCACTATATATTTTCATGCAGGATTGAGTTTGGAGAAGCATTTGCTAATTCATTATTGGAAAAGCCCTTGCTGGTTTAGTCAAGCAAGAAAATTACCCCCAAAGCCCACAAGATTTATAATGCTTAGAAAACAAAAAGAAAAAAATTGCAACAGAAGAAAAGGGCAATTCAAAACCTAATGAGACATTTTAGGCCTCATTTACATCTCTAACCTGATGCATTTCTTCAAAACGTTTTTCTCATGAATTTGCATACTAAAAGCTTATTCTTCCCTAACCAAAGTGATGATGAGATTTCCCCCACTACACTGAAGTTAGCAGTTATAAACTATTTATAGTCACTTTTAGAAGACGACTAGTGTATCATTTTTAAATTCACACCTCTATTAGATCTGACAGTGCAACCAAATTCTTCTTTCCTGAAATATGATAACTGTAAATATAAAGCAGAGGTTTTATGGATCATTACTACAAAATATGGTAATTTTATCACTGAATAGACTTTTTTGTTAGACAAGCCTTATTTTTCCCTTTTTTTATTAAATGTAAATTAAAAAAAAAATCAAGTATGTGGATAAATGTCTTTTGATTGGGTAAGCCTCGTCTGCTTGATAATGCATATATAGATTTTCAAAAGGCTTTCAACAAAAGTTTGTCGAAGGCTTTTAAGGAAATTAAGCAGCCATGACATGAGGAGGGTCCTTGCATGGATAACTAATTGGCAGAAAAAAACATTCCAGGCATATGCTCCCTGTAATCACTAAAGCAACTTGAAGAACTAAGGCTCCTCTCACTAGATGATACCCACTCTATGGCCTATATATGTCCTTGCAAATATATATTCAAAGGATTGGGTTTTGCAACTGCAGTTTGACCTCAAAATGAAATTTGAAAAAGAATGGCATCCCCTATGAAAACAGTCAGCTGGTATTTTCAGAAGTGGAATAAATAATCTTGTTAAAGTTACAAGGATCACATGAATAATAGCCTAGTCTTCTTATCTGCATATACATTTTTTACAGTATTCTATTAAGAATTAGAAATCTGGGGGTAAGGTGAGTAAAGCAAATACTTAAGCCATAAGAGAAATAATCAAAAAACATGAAACATTTTATAATGTATTTAAGCAGACTCAGGATAAGTAATAGTAAAAAGTGTTTTTTTGGGGCAGTTCGTATGATCTCTAATAAACAAAATGTGTCTTCAGTTGAAAAAAAAAAACCTCACTAAGAAAATCTCATAGAAAAATAAAAAATGCCATTCTATAACAGCAACATACCTATAGTAGATTCCTTACCTCTTTGCACTAAGTAACACAAAAGTAACATATTAATGATACAAATAACAAAAGGTTAAACTTTTATCAAAGTTCAGGTGCAAATAAGAATGATAAGTGCTATCAAATATTATAAAATGATAAAAGTTACAAAATGCAAGCATGGTAAGGACCTTAAATTCCTGTCAAGGCATAGCCTTTACAGAAAAAAGTGCTTTTTAGGATAAATGCTTACCTAAGAATTGTTAAATTTTTCATGCACAGCCCTCAAGCGAGAAATCTGTCACCTGAAATTATCTTATGCTTTGTGTGTTTTCACACTTTTGTTAACAGTGAACTGTTAATTGATATATGTGGGAGACACCAAATAAAGCATGATTTTGGACAACATGCTGCCACTTTGTGGATTAAAAACCCACAAGGCTTCTTCCAATGACTGATAATAAGTAACTTGTGCTTTTATGTTATCTTTTTACATCATCCTTTGAGTACATTAAAACTGTTGACCAGTTTTAGACACAGAAAGCAGAGGAATGGAAATCTGAAAGAATTTTCCTAAAAGGCTCCTGAAAAATAGATGTTTGAGCAGAGGGGAGAGATCCAAATTGATGTCCCATTTATACAGTTAGTATAAAGTGAACTTAACTATATTGTTGAAATTCTTTAGATATTAGTTAGAATGAAAGTGTCGTAGTTTGAGGCCCCTCAAACAGTTCTGCACACCCCCCCCCCCCCTTTCT
>JASSUY010000300.1:0-100937 GCA_032466535.1 Forpus xanthops | reverse complement strand
CCTTAAGGGGAGACCTTAGAGCAGCTCCAGTGCCTGAAGGGGCTACAGGAAACCTGGAGAGGGGCTTTGGACAAGGGTCTGTAGGGACAGAACAAGGGAAATGGCTTTAATCTGCCAGAGGGGAGATTGAGATGAGCTCTTAAGAAGTTCTTCCTTGGGAGGGTGGTGAGGTGGTGGCACAGGGTGCCCAGAGAAGCTGCGGCTGCCCTATTCCTGGGAGTGTTCAAGGCCAGGTTGAACAGGGCTTGGATCAACCTGCTCTAGTGGAAGGTGTCCCTGCTTGTCGCAGGGGTGTGGAACTGGGTGAGCTTTAAGGTCCCTTCAACCCAAACCAGTCTGGGATTCTGTTATTTGCAGGAAAATTATTTTATTTCAATTCATAGGAGTATTTCATATACCTTGTGGCATTTGAGGAACCCTAATATGTCATGTGTGACAGTTCCAGATCTTTATATTTCTGATGTGAAAGTTTTGGGCTGAGGGTAGTGAAGGCATGACTGAATTTCTGTTAGTAGAAACAAAACTTCATAACTGTGAAAACTCACCACATTTTGGTTAAGTTTTGGACTTTCTGTATATCAAGGATTTTGAAATGTTAGGGTGAAAATGCTATTAACAGAACATTGAGGGAACTTTTGATTAGATTTTTATATGGGTGTCAGCATATAAAATGGGCATGGAATATTTAAGTTCAACTCTGGTACAAGTACAGTAAATGATCAAGCACAGCAGAGTTTTTGTTGGTACAGCTTTTTGGCTGGAAGGTATCTAAAACTGAAAATAGAAGTAGGCTCTCACCTGATATTATGGCATTTGCTTTCAAGAAATCTACTTCAACATGCACTTGGAAAAGACATAAAAATGCTACAGCCCATCAGAAATAGGTAAAATGAGAACCTGTGCATAATTGTAGGAGAACATAAAAACACTTCAGAATTAACTTAGCCTAAATTAAACTTCTGAGTGCTAAGCTGTTTGAAAGTGAGATGAGCTCAGCAGTGACAATGATGACCAGTGTTGGTGAGAGCCATGTCATTTCATGCCCGTTTATCATCATGCACCACCAAAACCTTGCCAGAAGCAAGCAGAGATCCAAGAACAACCCACCCGTTGGCCACTGGTGTGTGTAGTTTTGAAAAGAATGTACCAAAAATGCCAACTGAAAGGGACAGCTGAGAAGCCAGGAGCTATGAGGAAATAGATGAGTATACCTCAGCTAACAGTGGCCTTTACATTGCCAGAGCTTGATCATTTACTGTACTTGTACCAGAGCTGATTCATTCTCTGTTCTTTCAAGAGAATGAAGGGGTTTATTTTCGGTGTGTTCTTTGTGGAGAGAAGAGGATTATTCTTATTTTTTTAGTTTTTTTTTTTTTCCCCCAAATACTTGAGAGCAAAGTGAGTTGTGTCAAAGAACAGCTGATAAAAGCCAGTAGTGATCTTGACAAACCACATCTAACTCAGCACCATTTCCCTCACCTTTCTTCCTTCCCCTTCCTTCATGCCTGAGCCTCAGTCTTGCCAACTGCACCTGAGGAGTGGTAATCATATGCCTCAACCTTTTATCACCTAAATCCAGAACAGAAGGAAATGAATGTGAGCCAGAAAGTGTAACCAAGTGCTGGAAACCTGAGAAAAGTTTGGAGACAGGAGCTCAGGAAACTAGAAATCAGAGCTTTGCTTGGCATAAGCTTTATTCGGCATGAAACATCATTCCGTAGTTTAAATTTCCGCCTTTAAATCCAAATGTGCAATGTAGAATTTGACCTTTTTTCATAAAAGAAAAATTACATTAAATTCGTCGTTATAAGACCTAGTGTTCTACCTAGTTTGAACTGACAGAGTAGTGAAACCAAGTGCAAGCAAACCGAAAAACCCAGACGAAATAACCTCAAGTCTTGGTCCTCCCTGCCTATCCCTCTTAGCACCCCCAGAAAAAAACCAGAACCCCAGACCAAACAGAACACAAAATCTCATTGCAAACTGAAGCAGGAAAGCTGCTGGTTTTGTTGAGGTTTTTTTACCTATAGCATAGTTGATTGTTGTGGCACAATACACAAGTTGGAAGCGCAAAGCTATCCTGAGAGCAAGTGTTTGACACATGTTCAGTGAAGATGGCAGTGTTTTAGTGCAGCAGGATTCAATTGTTGTTGCGTCAAGGTATAATGTGGCCCAGATGATTTTTAGTGGAGAAGTGCGTATGAAAAAAGAAAATAAAAATCATCACCAGCAATTCTTTCATACCTATTTAATTTAATTTAAATAGTTTATATACATCAACTACAGAATCTACCAAGGCTGCATCTTCTTTCAATTTAAATATTCTTGGTCTTTATTACTTTATAGTATAATCAGCTTTCTCTTCACCCACAAAAATAACAAACAAGGAGACACAAAAGCCTATGATACAGTAGTGTACTGGTAGTTTTCACCCCCCCGTTACTGCAAAAGAGAAGTGAAGTGAAGGGTTCCTGGAACACAAACATGCTCCAACATGGTAAAAGCTTTATCAGTTTTTATCTCATTTTAAAAAGATACAGATGTATATGCCATCTCTTAACTAAAAAATGAGAAAGCCCAGCACCCCAAAAAACAGACCCTGAAAACAAAACCATAAGTCCATGTCTGGTGCAGCTGGGTGTCCAATATGTGCTTTGTCTTGGACACCAAAGAACAATGTGTATGCATATGTATACGTTGAGATGGTTTTGTAAGTGATAAGTGAACTGAATCAAGAGCCCAGAGCTGGTTAATTAGCTGTTGTGGAAATGAGTGCTTTGGTAGGCTTCCTTGAAAAATGATTCCGGTAGGTTCAGTTGTTGATTAATGTAAGGCCTGTAAGACAAGACTTTGGCCTCTCTGAGAATGAACCGCAAACTTTCTATAGTCTGTGATGGTTACTGTAGCTTGAATCCTCTAAGTTTTCAATAACAGTGTTGGGGCAATGTTTAAGTCAGTTTACTCCCATATACAGATATAGCCACCTTGCCCAAGTTGTAACATATGCAACATCTCATCTAATTTTCTTCTCTGAGAAATGATTATGGATAGTATAGCTGTATGTTGTGTCTGTACCATCTGTGGGCCTTTTAAAATCTACTTTCTGCACTTTGCTTCACAATGCAGAGCTGCCTTAGAG
The DNA here is from genome assembly GCA_032466535.1 of Forpus xanthops. Taxonomy (NCBI): domain Eukaryota; kingdom Metazoa; phylum Chordata; class Aves; order Psittaciformes; family Psittacidae; genus Forpus; species Forpus xanthops. Next base: position 97,798 of record JASSUY010000300.1, on the reverse strand, counting down.
TGTGGCAGATCCCTGTGCCAGTATGTTTGCCTTCAGTTTGCTGTTTTTTAGCGTGACATTTAGTTGATTATTAACGTTGTGCACAGTCATATGTGACAGCTTATAATGAAGCCTTTCTGGAAATATGCAGGCTAGAAGAAGCTATTTAATGTTGTTCTCGAACCACATGGGATAGGGAAGAGTTCACTACTTGCACATATTCTAACTTAAGAGTCAGCTGCATAGAGCAAACATACATATGCACACAGTGCTGAACTTAGTCTTGGCAAAGCCCTATTGCAAAAGATCTGGTGATATGTCACTGTAATGATGATGAAGATCCAATCCATCAAGTATGGAAATGAGATTCTCTTTGGCATAATTAAAGGATCAGAGAACTCAAATACAAAATAACATTTTTAAAATGTAAAAATAATATGTGGAAAAATATGGAGGGCACAAAAATGCCATAAACTAAATGGAAAAATGTAATATAAGTTGCAAATGTCTTTGGAATGCGTTTACAATAAGTGCAAAATGGATCAGTCTGAGTTAAGGTACTTTTTTATTGCCAATAAAAAAAACATTATTAAAGAGCTGGTCCAATATCAAAATGGCATTTTAAAAGCATACGGTTACCTGTATATAGTTTTTATTAGCTTTCAAGTTTCTTCCACTGAGTTGTTAACGATCTTTTTAAGAATTATGGTCCTGTAATTGAATGGCTCACAGTGTCAGTACTTCTGCTGTTCTGCTTTGTGCTGCCATATAAAAATAGATATTTTACCCCACCAAATATCTGGTTTTATTTCCCCATCATGTTTTAATAGAAATTTTTGAGGGAAGAAAAATATTAACCCACAACCAAAAAACAAAATGAAAATGCAACTGTTTTATATTGAGCTTATGGTCAAATAAAAGGCCATTGTGAAGAAAAAACAATATTGTATAAAAGCTTTTACCTGTAATACTACTATTAAAATGACTATCATACCAGTACTTGCTCATGTTGTACCTAGTAAGTGCTGTAATTACTTCCTCTGAGGCCTCTTGGCCTCTTCATCTTATGCGTTTAGCTGCAGCTAAAGAATTCCTAGTCTGACCATTTGTCCAGTTGAGTTCTCTGCAGCATTTTGCATCCAGCTGAATCAAGTGCTGAGATCTGGGTCCAAGTACAGTGTGGATCCCATCTCTTGTCATCCCCAGGAGCTGACCTTGTGTTCTGAGACGTGTATTTTGTATACTTTTTGTCTGTTTCTTCCATTTATTTATTTATTAGACTTTATTCCTGCCTTTTTTTCCCCACTCCCTCTGCCCTGTTTTCTCTCTCTGTCTGGAATCTATATGGTGGATGTGCTCTAGTGTGTCTGTTCTAGATAGTGGTCCAAGATGAGCTGTTAAAATAGGACTGTGTACTGTCACCTCACTGAAAAAATTCTGTCTCCATGCATTGCCTGTGATTTGCATCCTTTTAACTTGTTTCCTCATCCATTCTACACATGCCAGCTGTAGATTTAATTTTCTGTATTGTATCTTAGATTTTTTTGGAGAGGGAAGTATTGCACGTTTGTGCTGTAAAGTGCTACGACAAAAGGCACTGCTGTGTTGCATTAGAGTTGGAGATCTATTTGTTCTTGTGAGCGCAAAGCATGGAAATGTGATAAAAAGTAATTTGGAAAAATGATGTGAAAGATTTGATATTTTACCTGGCAAATTGAGGCCCCAGTTTTTCTGCGTCCTTTTTTGAAGTAAACCTTTCTGCTAAGCTTCAATGTTAAAGGTTGTATTAGGTCTTGTCTTTAACTCTGCCTTAGAGCTATGCTTACATGGGTACACTGCCTTTTGCTTCAGAGCAGGTCTAGTTCAGGTAGGGCTTCTGCGGTTGGTTGCATTAGTGACATGGTTTAGTGGTGGACTTGGCAGTCCTGGGGTAACAGTTTGACTTGATGATCTTACAGGTTGTTACCAATACGGTTGATTCTTTGATTCTGTAGCAGCAATGCTGCCTTGTGAATGCATAAACCCCAACAACTTACAGTGTTGAACCTTCCTGTGACTCAGAAATTTAGTGCAAATTCCTCAGCCATGTAGACACTTCCATTTCAATTTTAAATGTCTCTTGTGCCAAATACTGTGTTTATTATAATATCCAGAGTGGTGCCACTACCATTTCTATTTCACCCAGGTATTGCTCAGCCCTGGGCTGGTAAGGTGCTCAGTATAACCTCAGCTTCTCCTGTTGGCTGCCAGGGCAGCTGCCTCTTTCTCCATCCAGCCATGGATACCTCACCTCCTCTTTTGTAGCTAAAGGTCTTGCTTGAGGCATGGAAGCAGCAGCTCCACACTCTTCCTTGCCCAGGGGTCTGCAAGCCAATATGTCATGGTGTCATGGCCAGGAAGATCAGATTTCTGACAGCTAAAAGTTGTGTGGTTTGGATTTTGTTTTCTTGGTGGATTTGTTTGTTTGTTTTGTTTTTAGCTGTTCCTGACATCTTCATATTCAATTATATTAAGTGGTTTCAGCAGGAACTGTATCTTCTCAAGGTCTAGAACTATAAAGATGTATTCTGATAGCCAGCTAGAGTCGTACACTTCCATCTGTTTTTTGGGTTTTTCTTATGATTTATTAGTGGCTGAAGAATAACACTGATTGTCCTGAGGTTGTCTCTTCCTCCTTTTTTCTGTCTGGGTGGTGAAGGGCAGTTGAGGCATGATTTGCAAGAGATGGATAAGAGCTGATAAATGACTGCTCTGAGGCTCCATAGTGGTTATGATCTGATTGTGCCAGTTAACAAAACACCTCCAGGTTGTGCTGCTTGAAGATCAAGAAGGAGCCAGGCTGGGCTTGAGATAAGACTGTTAGCTGAAAGATTGCCTGCGGGACCTAAAATACTGAAAATAGCAGCAAGCTCTCCTACTACAGAGAGGCTGTGGATCATTTACTTCTGACAGAGAACATTCTTTTTCTGTATATATGGCAGTGCACAGCTGATCATTTTCATATTTAGCACCTTACCCCCTCCCAGATACTCAGTTCTGGGGAGAACTGGAGCAGTTATAACAGGATTAGGTAGATTGCTAATTCAGTCTGGGAAATACTTTTGATTAAAATAAATGAATAAAATTATGTCAGCAGGCACAATGCAAAGCATGAGAGGGCTTCAGCTTGTGAACCAAGGGTTGGTGGATGGGTTCTTTGTAAAAGCAGTGCGTAAAACATGGTAGACAATTTAAATCATTATGTATTTAAATATTGACGGTGTGATAGGGTAAGAAACCTTTTCAACAGGAGCATGCTTGAGGCATAGTTTGTCTGTGATCAGAATGCATTAAGCATTTCTGGAAAAACTTGCTGATGTGGACATTTAAGTTGCAGCACAGGGCACTGCTACTGAACTGGGGCTTGTTTCACATGGAAACGCAGAGGAAACCCAAGAAGGGTGTAATTTGTAAAGCTCCTGGAGAAATGTTTGTCTATGTCCCATCTAACTTAGCAAGGTTTCCAGTCCTCAAGCAAAAACAATTTGACCCCAAAATCAATCTGAAGTGTAAACTTAAAAGATATCTAGAACTCTAGTCCATAATAGTAAGAAATTGGAATGGTTTTATATACTTGTTGTTACACAGACAAATGTATGTATTTAGTGCCTAAAACTGTATATAATCATTTTAGTATAAAATGAGTATCTTTGATGTTATTGGGTTTCTTGGCATAATTAAACCAGTTTGTATATAGAAACATACAAAATGGGAGCTATGAAAGGGAGAAGTTAAATCACCTACTGCAAAAGGCAGGTTCACTGGAAGGGAGCCGGCTGGAGAGATGAGTTGGCAGCTCCAAGCCTGTTTGCTGGGCATTATCTTTTACATGCAAGACAGCACAACAATTTCTGATGAAACAAAGCTTCAGTTGAGAGGATGTGGATGTGATGTGACTCCAGGAAAGCTGTGCATGATTCTGGATCTGGAGGTCTAAAAGGATTTTAGGCATTTTCTGGAGACCTATTATTACTGCTCTGTGTTTGCGAACAGCTTGTGACTGGCCATACAGTACTGTTAGTTAACCCATTTAGTAGTGCTCAGGTTGGGCTATTGGCCCAAGCAGCCCCTGCTAACTGTCCTGTCTCCTCTATTCAGAAGGCAACTCAGAACAGGGATTTATTCTAGCCAATATGCTGAGCAGGGAGCCGATAGCAGTTGTTGGGTATGAGGACTTACCCTAACCAATTCTCTCCCTTTGGATCAAGGACCTCATGCTGTGCTGTTCAGGGTTCAATGCTCTGACGTGGGTGACAGGAGTATCTCCTCCTATGTCATACAGCTTTGTGGTTGGAGGCTGTGGGAGAAAAGCAGTATATTATCAAGTATATGGAGAGTCATTGATGCTGAGATTAATGATCTCCTCTTGGTCAGGCATCCCTTGCTCTTCTCTAGGCTAAAGAAGTATGTTCAAATGCTGGTGTAAAACATAGCAGTGTGGACAGGCTGGACGAAACTTTCCTCTTCCAGCCCAGTTCATCTGTGACTTGGCAATGAGAGCTTTCTCTAGTTACAGAAGAAAGTGTAGTTAATGAAAAAATTAAGTTTCCAAGACCTAAAGTGGATACTTTTTAGTTTTCTTCAGTTCTGCCCCAGGTTCTCATTTTAACATGGCATGTGAGTCTCTCACCATAAAGAGCACTTCTTATGCTAAAGGTGTGAACCTTTGGATTTCAGACCATCTTTCCACCTGCCCTGTTTCCCCCCACTGCTGCCTGGGTAGTAGTGTTGCTGTCCAAGTTCTTTTTCTTCAAAGAGAACAGTGCTGTCCCACACAACGAAATCACCTCTGGCAGCCTTGCAAGTGCTGTGGACTTCGAGCCAGGCATAATCCCTTTCCTGACATTTGAGTCTCATTAATTGGGTTAACAAGATGCTATCTGCTCTCTATACTTATGTAAATATAACCTGGTAGCAAAGATCTTAATGGCAGCTTATGTATCACACTGCCTTTATATCTATCAAGAGGTAGCACTGCAGGAGTCACTTCCAAAAGCAGGTTGTGTTCTTGGTCCCATGGGTCCCTTTATAAGCTGTCAGAAATGCTGGTGGTCAAGGCCAACTGTTCAGATGTCTTTAAAGTGTCCCACTGGTCACCAAAAATCACTTTGTCAAGATGACAAATGGCCCGCACATACCCCGTTCACCTCAGAGCTTCACTCTAATGTCAGCTCCATTTACTTGTCAGAAACAGGTATTTTTTTTACTTCCAGCAGTGCAAGTGGGTAGGGGAAAGGAAGGAGAGAAGGGAACACAGGCTCAGAGAGAAATCTGCTTGTATGATTTCTATTCAGTGTGTTATAGTAGTTGAGATTTGCAAGCTTTGGACACACCAGAATCTGTTTGTTTGTACATGTGTAAAACAGAAAGAAGGGAATTGGCTTTTCGGAAGTGAGAACTGTCCCTGCAGGGCTTTGATTATGCAAAACCATGTTTTAACCACTGGATTTTTCAGGCAGAAAGTGGTTGTGCAATGTTAGTTTCTTATTTTGGACAGCAGACTTCTTTCCAGAGCAGCATTTAAAAATAACTGTTTAATGAATTGGGTCTACCCAGTGCATAGGGCATTGTGCATGTGTTGGCGCTGGAGAGCTCAGACCTCTCAGAAACTCCTGTGGGTGGTTTCTGCTATGGTATTTTCATGTGGCTCAGTGGTCAGTGCTGTGAATGAGAGCTGCTACATGTCACCCAAAAGCAGCGAGGGCCAGGCCACAAAATATTGTCAAAGTGAGCTGAAGGACTGAAAAAGTGACTTTGACAGTTTTGGCTTTTTTGTTTTCTGTCAGTCACTTCCATTCTACTTTTGCTCAGTTCACAAGTCAAAATACACTTTTTCTCCTTGCATCTACAGCGTTGACTGCGGCTTTGAAAGTCACAGTCTGATGTACTTTAACATTGTAATTGATCACAACAAAGGAAAGTTTATTCCACCTTCATTGCATCTGATGGAAGCTTTGCATCCATCAGAAGTTTGAGTACATAGGAAGCAGAAACATGGAGAAATGAGATGGGTCAAACGTCACTGGCAGGAAGGTTTCCTGACTAAATTCTCCGGTGGCCTTGAGTCTTTTCTTGCCGGCACCAAATAGATGAAACCCACTTGAGAATGTTGAATCTAGATGATCTTTAAGGTTCCTTCCAACCCAAACCATTCTATGATGACTGTTGCCATGAGCTATCCATGAGTTAGGATTCCTGCTGCACCTCCAAGAGGGTGGCATGGAGCAGATGCAGTAAAAAGGAGTGAGCCCTTGTGAACTGAAGGCAGCATTAAAAGACTCCAAGTGCTCTTGCCCCCTTCAAGGAGTCCTTCCTGAGGTGCTCTTGGTCCTTGTTTCTGCCCGCTGTTCTCTATACAGACTGATGAGCTGCACCTTCTCCCTGCAGACTGCTGTGAGTAACCTCCTCTCCTTTTCCAATACTACTGTGTAGCACAGGCAAGAGCACATAAGAAAACAAAAGTGGGGTCAGCACTCAGTTTTCTTGCAAGTTCATTAAACCAGCAGTGTCTGGAGGCCTCTTGCCTAAATAATTTCATAATAGAAAACAGACTCGTGTTGCTTTCTTTTGGGCTACTATTTTTATTTGATTGTTCCTCAAGCATTTTGGTCCCATTTCAAAACTTGCTTCAATTAAACGAAGAGAGTTTTTTGGTGCTTTCCAGTTGAAAAGCTGTGCTACTACTGCAGAGCTTCTACGAGTCCTCTGGATTATAGACCTAAGGATTGACAGGGATTTTCCTAATGAAATATCATTCAAAAAACCCTATGTAGATTAAAAATTCAGAAGAAAATAACAAACTCTTCCCCTTCCTTCCCCCAGCTGAGATCTCCTGTTGCTGCTTCTGCCATACATCACATCTTTGAGGATACAGTATCATGAGAAAACTGTCACTTGGTGATGTATTAGGGTAATATATCATGAGAGCATCGTTTCTTTAGGGGATATGGGCAGTAAAAGACATGATTCTGGCCAGACAGAGCAGCAGGGGACCTTACTTTTTTTTCCTTCCCCTTTCTTTAATCTAGCCCTGTTTTTGTGTTGTACAGAAGTGAGTTTCTTCATGGGATATGACTTGTTGCAAAGTAAGTTAGGAGGCCCACTGGGCTTTTTAAACTCTTTCAGAAGTACATGGCCTCAAGGGCTGCTTTGTTCAAAGTTTCTAGAAGAGGCTTAAGCCTAAAACTAGAGCATTTGACACTGCCTAAATCTCCAGTGTAAGGGTTGAGTAAGCAGATTCAGAGAAGACAATAAAGGTGCAATGACAGGTAACTGCAGTTTGGATAATGTATTTGTAGATTTAGCTCATCAAAATGTAATGAAATTATATTTATGAAGAAACCTCAGTCAATGCCTCTATTTTAAATATATGTCAAATGAAGTTTTAATTCACATCAGCAAAAGAATTCAGTGTTCAGTCTGTAATGTAGTTATCCAAAACCATGAATTCTGAACTCGGGGACTCAGATGTTGGCGAAAACTTTTGAAAGTTGTTTTTATGCTTTTGTCTCTCTCTCATTGCCAATGCCTGCTGGAAAATAGGCTGAGCACTGTCTATCGGCTGTGGACCAGCATGGCAGTAGTTAAGAAGCAAAAGTAGAATACTGTTAGGGCTGTGGACCAGGATGGCAGTAGTTAAGAAACAAAAGTAAAATACTGTTAGGGCACTCTTTAGATGGGACTGAGTTAATTTTTGAGATGGCTCCAAATATGACACTGTGGGTTTGAGCTAAAATTTGTTGAATTCAAATTATTTAATAATTTCTTTTGAGCCTTTGGCACAATCTGCTTTACCCTCTATGAAATCAGCTTGATAATTCTTCTGTGCCTTCTTCAACAGTTTTTTGGACTAGAATTTGCTTAGAGTGTTTTCAGACCAATTTGACTCCGGGATGATACGAACAAACTTCTTCTCCTATCCATCCATTGCACTTAAGGGGAACCAGCAGACCAGCATACTCCAGGAGCTGAAGCATCCAGGACAGCAATGCTGTTTCACATCTGCTGACTTCAGCTATGTGCGGGTGGCCTCCAGATCAAGCTAAAGCAGTGGAAGATTTGATGGTCCTCAGCTGCCTGTCACTTCTATGGGAGATTGAATCCTGCCCCATCAGCTGCAGTCAAGACAAACCAGGCTAGGCTTTGCCATACTTTCAAGATGAGTTGTGTGGTGATCATTTTGCTGGCGGATCTGAGTGGCTGGGAGCATCCAGCAAGAAACAGGTTGCAAGCTCATAGGGTTGTGTCACTGAGCTGCAACCTTTTCCAGCAGGATGGGTGTAGGTTTGCACCCTCAGATTCAAATTGAAATGTATTGTCTGTGACTACCTTTTTCTTAGGCCTTGGCATCAGATTTAGGTGACTGATAATACGAATTCTTTATTGACAGGCTTGAAAAAACATGTATTTGGATTTGCTTGTTTGAAAACACATTTAAAATTCACAAGAAAAGCCATGACTATTAAATGCATGCATCTTGTGGGGTCTTCCACAAGAATCCCAGTGCATGCCCCTTCCCTGAAACTGGCATCTGGATTACTATAGGAGTTTTTTAGACTACAGTACTAACTGTTGCGAAGGCTACATCTCTCATTATTCGAAGACCGTGATGTTATTTTTTTGACAGGTGAAGAGTTTTGCCTTTAACCTTACAGCTGAAGAACTCTAATCCAGAGGTGGCACTTGGTGGCTGAGGTGGAGCAGGGAGATAGGGAGCTGAGCGATCTGGATCCTGCCCTTGCTTTCTTGCTGACTTAATCTGCAGTAATGGTCATTTTGTCTGGCCATGACTGCTTTGTCGATAAACAGGGATGTGCTCCTTGGATGTGCTTATGTGATGTCTGATGTAATAGGACCCTGATCGCAGCTGCAGCCTTAATGCAAACAAATGTAAAAGGAAAGAAAATGCTTTCTTTTCACCATGTAGTAGTGCAGTGGGCTGCTGTCAGGATTGCAGCAGGCCACCAAGGTCACTTCCCTCATGCTGGTGAGCATCATTAAGCACAGTGAAAAACAAGATTTAAATCTGTTCAGTCTATAAGGGCTTGTGAGTGATGTGTCCTGAATGACTTGCACATACTCATGTCTTCCTCACAGCAGCAGGGGACACCGGTTTGCAGTGAAATTCAGTGTCATCTTTCAGCAGAGCCTTTGTTTTATCATCTTTCCTAGGGTGCAGGGGGGACAGATGGGAGTTTGAAGGGGTGGTTGATACTGGCTGAGCTGCAACCTCCTCCTGGCTTTCCCTCAGAGTGGCCAGATAAGCTAAAGAGATTACAGGGATGAGGGGATAAATTAGAGGCTACTGAGTGGTCTGCTCAGGAAAGGGAGACTGTGAACTGAACTGGTGTATTTTGTTCCTCATGAAATACTGTTATTTGCACTCAATGCAATTCATGGTCATGTTGTGCCACGGGCAAGAACCTAATGCTGAAAGTACTGAAGCGTATGTTTAGCTTCACCCCCCCCCGCCAGTGACAAAACCTCTGGGAGTTGTCCTGTTGAAATTGAAGACATGCTTAAAATAATAGGACTTCTCTCCTTGTGAGGCGAAGCTTAAGCTTTGGTGCTTGTAGGTTAGCATACATTAACAGAAAACTGCATGATTTTTCAGAGAACAGGCATTGCTTCATAGGGAAATATTTTTTCCACCTGGAATGTAAAACACACGTCGTGTGCTAACCCATTTCTATTACTGTACCCACAAAATGTGTTTTTGCAAGGGTAATTGGAGGGAAACAAGGGAAACAAGACCTTTTTTCTTATTTCCCTTGACAGTGGTTCAAAACATCTGCAAACATCTCTCCATGGGGAGTGGTGTCTCCTCCCTGAAGCCAAATTGTGCAGCTCTTGCTCAGGCAGAGCAATGATTGTGGAAGAGAGCAGTCGCACAGTATTAGCAGGGATTGCTTGCTCGCATCAGCTGTCAATTAAAGGGAAGTTTGTAACTCAGGCCTGAGACAGCGAGTTCCAAGCAGTAGTGCCAGAGGAGCAAGGGTGCTATTTTCAGAAAGTGCCTCAGGATTTGTCTAGACCATGAGTTACACACGTGCCTGAGCCTGTTTCGAGTTCATGTTGGCCCAACATTGGGGTTGTCTGCACATAAGAATAGATGCAGGCATGCAAAACTTTGGTGCTCCCAAGCATTGCTGAGGAACAGAGATTGTGGCCAGTGCTGACCCAAACATTTGCTTCCATGTGTGCATGGACTCAGTATGGCTCCATGTACACATGAGAGGATGCTCTGACCTTGGGCAACATCTGGCAGAGAGCCGGCATCTGGAGAACGTGAGTGTCATGGCATGTGGTGTGAGCCTGTGTTTGAGCCTGCCCTGTCCCTTGTGGTGGAGGTGTTGCCTGTATGACCTGAGTGCTTTGATTCATTAATTTGAAATGGTTTTTTCTTCTGAGGTATATTTGAAAGCTGTATCCCAAATTCCCTGGGGGAAACTTTTGACATCGTTTGAAAATTGTTATTGTTTTGGTGGATGATCCCATGATCCCACAAGCTTCTTCTGGCAGAAACTGAAGGGCACTACATGGTGAGGAGTGGGACTTTGATGAAAAATGGTAAAAAATTAATATTTTCAGGATTAGCCATCAACGATAGTTCTTATTTCTATTTAATCTCTGTTACTTTTATTGTTTTTCTGTCCATAGCCTTTTTTAGTTAAATGAATGTTTAAAAACTTTTCCTATTCAATATAAATCATAGATTTGTAGAATCCTAGACTGGTTTGTGTTGAATGGGACCTTGAAGCTCTTCAGTTCTAACCCCCTGCCATTCCACTAAAGCAGGTTGCTCCAAGCCCTGTCCAGCCTGGCCTTGAACACTGCCAGGGATGGGGCAGCCACAGCTTCTCTGGGCAGCCTGTGCCAGTGCCTCAGCACCCTCACAGGGAAGAACTTCTTCCTTATATCCAATCTAAATCTCTCCTGTTTAAGTTTGAACGTATCACCCCTTGTCCTATCACTGCAGTCCCTGATGAAGAGTCCCTCTACAGCATCCTTGTAGGTCCCCTTCAGACACTGGAGCTGCTCTGAAGTTTCCATGCAGCTTCTCTTCTCCAGGCTGAACAGCCCCAACTGTCTCAGCCTGTCTTTTGGTTTTTTGTCTGCTCTCTTGAAGTCAACCCTGAAATAGTCACTAACCTGAAGATATCACAAGTGCAGAGCAATCCTCCTGAAAGCATTTCCAATACATAAGAAGTCAAAAAAAGAGGAAAAACCTCCAGGCTCTTGCTGTGGCAATCTAGCCCTCTGTAAAATGACATCTGCAAGGCCTTCAGCAGCCAGCTTTGACAGCACAGCTGTCTGTGGCAGCTTGGAGTACCACTGATTTAGGCACTCTTTGGTACAGCCATAAATAAGTGAAGAGGATTCCTGGTTTTATTTTATTCCTTTTTTTTTTTCTCCTCTTCCAAGTCAAATTCAGGTTAAAAAGAGTCATCCTCCTGGTGACTGCTGTGAGCCGACAGGAGCCCAGTGGGGAACCCTGTAGAAAGTTGGCTGTGGCTTCCAAGCTGTGGTTTGGCACACGTTCTCTCCAAGACCTCTGCCAAATATTCAGATTTCTTTTTAGTGTTTGATTGCTTTTATTTCTTTTCTTTTCGTGTTGGCATTTTATTTAAGTGCACCACGTGAGTTCAAGGCTGTTAATTTGGTACGCTTTGTCACCAGAATCGGCTATTTTGTGTGGAGTTCTTTGATGGAAGATAAAAATACGAGGTGTACGTGGAAAGTGAACAAGCTGCATTGAGAGGAGGTTGTAGTAAAGGTAACATGAAGTGGTAACACTGGTATTGGGTCTGGTTAGTGTGTGGGAATTTGGCCTCACCTTTGCATGCCACGTTAGAGAGACCTTTGGTTCCCACTGGCAAAATGTGAGAACCCAACAAAACTGATCTTTCTCCAAAGGTGTTAAGACATAAGTTCTACAGCAGTCTGGCTTGGTGAGCACAGGAGAGGAATGTCGAGGGTCATCCTCCATGACTTCCCTAAATTTTCCTTTCTGAAGGGATTCCAGTGCAAGCCCTCTGTGGGGCTAAGCACTGGCCAGGGAGTTGTGTCAGCTGTGGCAGCATTGTTCTGGATCAGCCAGAATAAGAAATAGGTGTTTCTCCAGCACTAATAAAAACCTTTAGCTGAGGTTCTCTCCCTTTCTCTGTGTGTGCCTGAGCACTAAATTAACAAAAATCCCAGATGTGAATCTATAAACCATCTGTTTAAAATAACCGTTGTGCAGGGCTGTAATTAAAAGTTATTTATGATGAATCTTGGGATCCTATTATGGATTTGACTGACTCCCAGGTTTCTGATTTAGCAAATGGTTTATGTATTTATGAGCCTTGTGTCTCTTCTGTGCTTCTTGGTGCCAGAGTGCATGTCCTTTAAACAAAAGTAACAGAAAAATCCCCCACCCTCTCATAACTGTTGGCTTCTGAACATTGCATCTGAAAAGTTTTCTCTTAAGACCAGCAAAAATCAAAGTATCTGAGAGCTTTCAACAGCTCCAGAGACGCTGTTGACAACACAGATGAAGGTTTGGTAATACAGCTGTACTGCATGCAGCTATTTAGTGACCTCTTGAAATGTATGGCTGGGACAAGTAATGAAACGTTATGATTAGTGAGGGTAGAAGGGGTCGTATTTGGAAGGGAAAGGATTTGTTGCTAAAGACCATTTGCTGTCACCCTTCGCTTTACCCTTGCGAAATAGGAGGAAAGAAGGCAAAATCAGGACAAGCAGATGAACAGTAGACATTGAGCAGTGTTTTGGGCGAGAGGGTGAAGGAAAAAAAAAACCTCCTGATGACAATTGCTCTTTGTTTAATCTTTGTACTTTTACACCCAGTGGGCCTGGGAGATCTGCACTGGATAATGCCTGACTGCAATAGACTAAACAATGATTTACCAGCCCTGGTTTATCTGCTGCTGTCCTATGATTGATCAGCATGGTACATTAACCCTTTCCTCTATGTCTGCTGGCTCCAGTTTTCTACAAGCTACAGCACTAAGATAAACTAGGAGGTTTTGGAAGAATTTTGGGATTAAATCCTGTCCTAAAAGCAGCAAGAGACACATGGGTGCACTGCCCTGGAGTTACGCTCATCTCTTCATAGTACAGGAGGCTTTTTGCTGTGATGACTACACCAGAGCAGTATGTTGCGACTGTGGTCCTACTGGATGCTTCTCAGCATAAAACCCCAAAAGGAGCAGTGGGGGCTGCAGCCCTGAGTGATGCTCAGCACAACCCCAGTAGCAGGGAGTTGGGCACCTCAGCTGTCACCTGAAACAGATACTTTTGGAGATGTCTGGGGCTTGCCTATAATACCAGTTAGGAGAAATATCAGCTTTGCAGATCCCACCCTGCTTAAGTGCTTAGCTGCCCTTCTTGTGCTGGCAAAGATTGGGTTTGTTTATCTGGAATACACTGACCTGTCCCTGTGGGAAGGAGGATGCAGCTTCTTCTCTAAGAGACAGAGCTGAGCTTGCTCTTTTCTCTAAATAAAGAGGAAAAAGAGGGCTATATGTATGGCACTTCCCTTTGAGATAGTCAGCCATGTTCGGTGCCCTCCATATCCAGAGGCAATACAAAGATTCATCTCCTGGTTTCCCCACAAGCATCCTTGCTCTTGGGAGTGATGGCTTTTGGGAGCATGAGGAGGAAGCCCCTCTTCTGCTGAAGCTGGGCCACTGAGACTCACATAGTTCAAGGTCTACTGAGATAGAGAAAGCAATTAGGAATCTGTAGCCTACTGCTTAAGACACCCTCCAAGAGGGAAGGACCCTTCAGTTCCTGTCAATGCACCGTGGGCCATTAATGTTCTTTAAGTGGAGTAGCTGTCTAACGTAAAACAGCCCTTGGCACCTGTCCTGGGTTCAGCAGTAGCAGTTATTTTTCTCCTTCTTAGTAGCTGGTGCAGTGCTGTGTTTTTGACTTTCAGCCTGAGAACAGCACTGATAACACTGATGTTTTCAGTAGCTGCTCAGTAATGTTTAGTCTGACCAAGGACTTTCTGAGTCTCATGCTCTGCCAGGGAGGACGGGAAGCAAAGAGGAAGCAGAGACAGGATACCTGCCCCAAACTGACCAAAGAGGTATTCCATACACATCATGCCCACTATATAAACTGGGGGCAGTTACCCAGAAGGGTTAGATCACTGCTCAAGTTGGGCTGGGTGTTGTTCGGTGGGTGATGAGCAGTTGTATTCTCATCCCTTGTTATTTCCCTTATCATTATTATTATTGGTGGTGGCAGCAGTGGTTCATGTTATACCTTAGTTACTGGGCTGTTCTTATCTCAACCAGTGAGAGTTGCATTCTTTCGATTCTCCTCCCCATCCCCCTGGCAGCCGGGGGGGGGGGGGGGGGGGAAGAAGTGGAGAGGAAGGGGGGGAGCGAGTGAGCGAACTGTGTGGCTGATTTACGACTGGGCTTAAACCACGACAGCACCAATATATGAAATTCCAGATTTTCCCTCCTAGCAGCTGACATGTACAGCCCAGCTCAGTTTTGTTTTCTCATTCCAGTTGCTTCCATCATTATGTGCAACACAGGTCCCAAGTTCGAGGTTGAGCCATCAGCATTGCTGTTGATAAAGGAAGAAGAGTAAGATCCAAACCTGGCTGCACCCCTAGGCTGGCTCAGTGGTACCAAAAAATCCATTGGTGAAGAAAATTGCTGATTTAAGTGGGGGACAAACAGGAGGCTTTTACTTAGAAGCAATAACTATCACATCTCTCTTGTTTGAAATATATTAGTGTCATCCTTAGGATCATTTTGTATTGCCAACAAGAAGCAACCACATCAGGATGTACCTGAGGGCAAAGGGAGGCAGCTGGTATTCAGGGTTCTCAGTGTGAGAAGCTGCCTGGGTAGCTGGATTGCATGAGACATTTGTGTCAGGAGTTCTGTAGGAATCTGGGAACAAAAAGAAATATGGAGCTATATTTTATTTCTCATCCCTCCTGCAGTAGTAATACCTTCCTTTGAAGATGAAATCTGATGGGTAAGTGCCTACTGGAGCCCTGACATAGGTCCAGCACTGTTAGGTTGGCACAGAATGGCACTATGTGTCTCTCAGCTCACAGAGTTCCATCCATGGTGCGTGCTGCAGCTGTGTAAAATGAAGGAGGCATACTCTAAACTAGGTTTTGTCTTTCCTTCAAAAGTGATTTTACCATGCACAAGACTTTCCTACAGGTAAAGGCAGTGGGGCTGCTAGGCTTGATACATTTGAGAACACTCTCATTGAAGAGAATGAAATCTTAGCAGAACCCTTTAAAGTACAGACTATTTGTAGTTGATCTTGTAAATTGGATTCTACTGCCCTTCAACAGGCTTAATTGAGGCAAAGTCAAGGGGGCACTGTGTTCATGTAAAGGGAACCAAGATTTTATCCTGTGCTCTAAAAAGGACTTGTTGAGCCAGTTGCACTGCTGTGCCGTGGCTGCTTTGTGCCAGTCCAGAGCTACGGACCTACCATAAATTCAGCTTATCAGTTAAAATGCATTTATGGTTGCGGTGCAATGCTGGAGTGATGCAGGGCTGCCAGCACTTAGCAGTGACTAGCAGTGACCTGGCTTTTTACAGTAGTCATTTGTGTCGCTGCAGCTGTGCTTTAGGGCCTGATTCTCATTTGCTGATTTCACACTGGCTTGGAGAGAGTCCTCATTTACACTGATAAGATTGAAATGCCTTTATAGCTCCCATCAGATCGGGCAGTGACTTTGAAGAAAGTAAACCTCTGATTTTAGACAAAGGGCTGGAGTGTAATAAAAGCTGTGTGTTATCCTTCACAAGCACCTTGAATAAGGCCACGGGGAGCGAAAGGGAAAGACTGGAAAGCACGGCCTTTTCTCCTTTAGTTTTATGATTTACATTTTCTTAGGCCGTTGATTTTTTGGTCTCTAATTAAAGTTATGAGTCGGTGAGGTGGGTGCTTGCATCTAGTAGATGGCCACCTGTGTCACTTAATGACCTGAGCTACTAATTATAGGTGGAGGTGACTTCAGAGGGCTATTTTCAGTCAGGAATTTTGAGTAGCAAAATTTTTTCTGCAAGAAACGCCCAAAGTGTTTGCTTTCTGCCCTTGTTTAAAGGCAAGGATAACCGGAAGGGTTGACACCACAGGGGAAAGGCAGGCTATAAACAGGATATTTCTCCTGCCTGCTGTCACATATTCTCTGTTGACATTCCTTAATGTGCTCTTTGGCCTTGGCCATTGCTGACTCTTTGCCATAGCGATCTGGCAGTAATGTACAGCGATTCTGCATGCTTGTGGTGTTTCATTGATTCTCAGCATTTTGTGGAGGAAGATGAATTGCAGTAGTCTCATTTTCAGTGTAGTAGCGTCTTCCGAAGGACCTCTGGGTAGCTTGGTACTACCACTAGTTAAAATAACATTCAGCAGTGGCAGAGAGTTTTATTTTCTCTGAGATTGCCCACTCTTCCTCAGCCATCTGTCCTTTTGTCACCGTGAGAAATGATTCTGGAGCTGTGTGGTTCATGGGGCAGCACCTCAGGACCCCAAGGATATTTTAACAAGCATATCATGTAGCTGATTGCTCATGTAAGTAAAGTGGATTTCTTCAGTGGGCATATTTTCTGTCTTGTGATGGGTAGCAGTCATGAATTATTGTCTGAGTAGAGTTTAAACACCATTTACTTGAGCTCTTGGATAATTCAGGATAATTCATGTTTTCTGCTATGTTCCTTCAAGGGGAGAATGATTCTTTGAAATCACAAGGACCTCTCCTGAAGAGAAAGAGCAGATCACTCGCTTCATGGTTTACTTTCTGAATGGCAAGAAATGGTAGCTGTGGATTTAGTTTACTTGCAATAGCTTTTTGTCTATTTTATTTTTCCAGAATAAGGAAGTGACGTGCAAAAGGGAGAAGTGTCCAGTGCTGTCCAAGGACTGTGCTCTCGTCATTAAGCAGAGAGGAGCTTGCTGTGAGCGTTGCAAAGGTGTGCTTCCCTTCCTGTTGTTTCTCTCTTCTGTTATTGATTCAAATCTATGTTGCCAGAGATTGGACAAAGTTGAGAGCTTCTCAGCTGAGACTTACTGTCACCAGAGGCTAGAAAAGGACATTAACCATAATAAAATTAATAGGCTTACAAAGTTGATGGAGAATACATAAATTCGTGTATGTGTCCTGTAATTATTACTTCTTACACAGCATCAGCGCTTTAGAAATACGTCTTTATTGTACTTTGTTGGCATGTTGTCAGTCTTTTGAAGGGATATCTCCTGTTGTAACTACCAGAAATATTTTAGATCAACAGCAATCTGCTAGTAGCAACCAGTCAGTATGAATTCCTTAACCTTTTGTGTGGTTGGACAGAATAGGAATAATGCTTCTGAGTAATGAAGAGCAGAGTAATTATCCAGGACTCTTTCTATTTCTCCTTATATTAGAAACTAACCAAACAAATGCTGTTTATTTTCCTAAACATTCTTGATTAAAATCATCATATCATGGATACTTTTATTAAATGGGCAGCAGTCTGAACATATACATTTATTTCTTGGCCAATGCTGTATTTTCAAAGTTCTTTAGAATGAGATAATTATCAAATATGTATATATAAAATTAATGAATTGTGTAAGCATTCTTATCCATGAAATATGTGCAAGTAGATGAAGTTGAAAACCAGTCTTTTTTTTTTTTTTTATACAGATGTAGTAATATGCTCTAAAATGCTGATTTTGCTGAGGGACTGCTGATGCAGTTAGCAAGGTGGAGAAAGTCAGGCTGAGACAGCTTTGTTTTTCTCTGTTGTTTAATTCCCCGGTGGTGATGGAATGTTTTTGAGAGGGAGATAGGATAAATTGTTGGGAGATGGAAGCATTTATTGCCTTCCCAGAGGGAAATACAAATGCAGGAAAACAGATTATGCTGAAATTCAGATGGAAGAGACATGATGGATATGTGTTTTTCCTGGATGGTTGCAGAAGTGTGTTAGCTGCTGCTGTGCTTATGCTTTGCTTCTGTGCTGCAACTTTGAAATAGGTCTGACAAGCTACAGTTTGAGGATTTGTGTGGAAGTGTGACACTTTAAGAGGAACTGAAATAAAAAAAGTTAAAGCATTACTGAAACAGATTTTACATAAATGCAGTTTACTTCTTTTGTCAAATTGTGTTTAGTGTCAGCTGTATCGCAAAAGGTTCCTAAGTGTTGCTTTGATTAGGCTGGAGGTTGATTTTTCATTTCCAAAATGGGATGTGTAGTTAGCAATGGTCTGAAAATTTTATATGCATACCTATGCATATGTGCATGCATGCATGCATACAAAATGATTCTACACTAAAACAAAAGGTTTGAAAGTTGAGGACACAGACATTATTTTAATATATTACTTTAATTTAGACTTCTTACAAGATTCTCTGTCTATCCTGAACTGGGGTGAGTACCTACAGAACATAGGCTTGAGCCTGTCATCTGCAAATTGCCTGACATCTCTAACAGGAAAATTAATAGAAACTGTTCAAAAACAGAATTAGGAGACACATGGATAATTGTGATGTAAGGGAAAAGAGTTATGTCTTACAAGAATGCCAGTCCTTCAAATGTATCAGTAAGCATATGGACAGAGACATCCAACTAGCAGGCATACAAGAAGATCCCTCATCAAAATCTACTAAACAAACTTAAGTAGCCCTGATTTTGCAGAGAAACATTTCTCATCAGTGAATAACTAACAAGTGGTAACAATGAATAGTTTTTATAGTGGAAAAGGTTACCAGCAGATCATAGCAATGATCTCAACTTGTCAGCGTGCTCAGAAATCATAGAACCATAGAATCATAGAATAGTTAGGGTTGGAAAGGACGTTAAGATCATCTAGTTTCAACCCCCCTGCCAGGAGCAGGGACACCTCCTGCTAAACCATGCCACCCAAGGCTATGTCCAGCCCAGCCTTGAACACTGCCAGAAATGAGCTAGAAAAGGGGTGAAGAGGGACAGAAAGCTTCCTGCTGATGACCTGATCTCTTTAGCTTAGTAAAGGGGGAGGGCTGCTGTGATGAGTTTAGAAGGATCTTAACATACTGCCCAACTGATGACAAAATGGCCAAGGAAGTTAACAGGGATGGGAATAAGTATGTGCACGCAGGACAAAATTGTTCGGACTACAAACCCAGTAACGGGCTCTGAGCTGTCACTTACCAATTAACAACTGTTTCTCAGTGTTCTAAAAGATTCTTCTCTGGCTGAATCATCTCAACCCCAGTAGCTCTCCAAAGGGAAAACTGAATGTTGGGTTTACTAGGAAAGCAGCAGTAGGGTACAAACCAGAATGCCTGATGTTTTCCTGTATGATACCACGGTGTGTCCACTGAAGGAATACCAGGTAGGCTGCTTGTTCTCTCTCCTCTGGAGGCTAAGGTAGAGCAATGGAGCTTGCCCTGTATTTTTCACTTTGCCATGGGTGTCTATTAATTGGCTGTTATCAGGTACTTGACTAGAAGGATATTTCTGAATGAGTTTTTCTGCTCTTTCTGAAAGGTAAAGCAAAATATATGCCTATATACCTATCACAGTCCTGACACCATACACTGTCACTAGATTGTTCTAGTGCCATGGGAAGACGTTGATGGAGCCAGATCTACCTCCAAGGAGACTGCTTGCTCTCTTGCTGCTCCAAATGCTGCTGAAGCTCATGCTATGTGATGCGAGTGTGGGGATTATTTTGGGAATCATGGGTGCAAATGTCTGCCTAGCACTTAACCTACTCCCTTTGGTGTTCCAGCAGCTCCTCAGCACTCCATGTGTGGAGCTCAGATGCATCCAGGACTTTGCCCTGCAGCGCTTGTTCTCAGTTCTATTTTGTCAGCCTGCCAGAGTGCCCATAAGGAATGTAAGCAGGAAAAGGAAAATAGGGCTTATTCTCTTTTTCTGATTTATTCTTTATTTTTTTTAGACTGGTTTAATTTCATCTAAACGTGAACAAAATATTACAAAGAAAAGAGATCAGAGCCTGATGGCTTTTTTCTTGGCTTCATTCCTGAAGCCTAGAAGAGCTTAATCAGGCCTTAGGGGCTCTTGCCAGCTCTCTTTGATAGCTTCATGTCTTCCTACTTTGTGATAAAATGAATGAATGAGTGAATGGATGGATGAATGGATGGATGAATGAATGAATGAAGGGTTTCTGTCGTTTGAGCACATCATCAGCATGATGACATCAAGACCAAAGGGTATGTTTCCAGAATTGGCTTCTGTAGGAAGGAAACCACCCCTCATGAGTCATTTGTGACACTGCTGCCAGGATATTTTATTCTATTGTGAGGAGTGCATAAGGACTGGGTATGTAAGCCCAGTATCTCTGATAGCAGAGAAGCAGTCTGATACTATATACCTGCCATAGTGCATCCAGCTGAAATCCCATATTTAGAGCTGTGCATGCAGGAGAAATGGAATTGTTGGCAGATAGTAGTGAGCATTATCTCCCTTGCTTTGATTTGGGTATTTCTATGCTGCTTAGATAATTTTTAGCAGTTTATTTCGTTTTTCTCAATAAACAAAAAAAGTAAGAAACATCAGCAAGTATAGCCTATGCAGTCAGTAAACTCACTGTTGTGGAAACAACATGTTATCCCTCAAATATTAAGATTTTAATACTCCAGACTAGCAATGTGTTTGAACACTTTTTTTGTCTTTAAGCCCATAGGACCTTGGATAGTAAAGTCAGTGGGGCAAGGCTCTCTTTTGCTGTGTGTTTGTGCAGAGTCTGGAACAGAGAAATGTGAGCCCATGATTATGGCTCCCTGCTGCAAGGAGAATGCAAACAACTAAGTATAATAGTGCAGATTTTCAGAGAGGTTAGTCTTCTAACAGGTATTAAATGCAGCTTATAAAACATACCCTATACCTCTAGCGTACTATTCATTTTGAAAATATTAAAAAAATTAAGTCCTCTCATTACTTTAGCATAGGAGAAATAGACCACTTTTCATCTCTCATTTTATTTCATAAGTTTAGTGAAAACATATGAGGTCACTGAGATGATAGAAATAGATCTGGCAGCATTTTCTTGTTTAGTTAGATGGAGACCTGTCACTTGGATGTAGAACTCTCTACACCTCTAATAATAACTTATTTGCTCTCTGAAGAAGTGGTATTACTGGCTCAGGGCTGCATAAAGTTTGACTTTCTAAAATGGTGCTCCATATTCTACTCTCTTATTCTAAGAATCAATCTTCTGTGGATGTGCAAAGACAAAACCGGTGGGTATTTGTAATGAGAGATTTGTTCTGAAGTTTCTTTTACTTCTTTTCTGCCCTTGTAAACTTTTGAGAGTTACTGTGGGCTTTTTTCTTTTTTTTTTGTTGTGTGTTTCATTTTCGTAAATCAGTGCTTTTAGAGGTTCATGAGCTGTGCTTCATTGATCTGGAGTCTACAGAGAATGGAATCACAGCCCAGGCAGCAGCAACACTAGTTCCCTGTAATATTGAATATCCAAAGCTATCGTAGCTAATTGTGCATTTCTTGGATATCAAGTATTATGGTTGAGGATTGCAGCCAATTTCAACTATTAGGGCTGGCTTGCAAGGGAAGTTAGACAGAGGTTATGATTTTATCAGTGCTCTGGGTACTCTACTAAGGCCCTGTAGAGGCCAAACATGCATTCAGCACTTTGCGTGGGATGCCCCCAGTATGAGATGCCTGATATCAGTTTGGTGCCCTGCTGTAACACTGATCGGGGGACATCGTATGGGGCTCTGCACAGCACTATAACTTGCAGCTCATCCTTGCATGCTCTCAGGCAAGCTTGCAGAGACAAGGGTGCAACCCAATACATGGATGGAAGGTGATGGGCTGGGAAGAATAACAATCTAGTCATGGCAGATGTCAGAGACAGGTTATGGAAAGAGATGTTTTGAGGACATGATCAAGTCTTACTTTTTTTCTTGGCCTTTCTCACTGCCTCTTAATCTTTCAGTCTTTTGGTAATGTGCTCCAGCTCTGAGACAGGAGTCCCGTTTCTTGAGGCTCAAGGTTTGCCTCAACTTTCACTCAGTTTCTAGCTTTGTATTTCAAGCAAAGGCAGGGATTTTGAAGCAGTGACATACAACCACTAAGGACAGTATCGTCCAGTATCAGGTTATGCCTAAGAAAAGGACTCTCTCTCTCCATCCTTCCCTTGGGTTAACTCTTCTTACAAAGGTCTTAGCACATACATTTCATATCCCTTGAATATCTGGTGTAAACTATTGTGTTCAGTTGCTGCCCAGATTTCAGATTTTTGTATTGATTAATATATTAATCAAGGTAATTATATTATTATTTATTTTATGTAAGAAGCTCTTTATGAAGTATCTTGTCATGTTGACGTAAATACTTTTGCTGTCAAACTTCAGTTACCTGGAGTTTTACAATCACAGAGCAGCTGCTCAGGATGCTTGGATTAGAAAATAACATGAGAGCTCCATGATGATATACAGGTGCACTTTTACCTTGTGTGTGGACATTGTGCCCAGTGCAGCAAAGGAAAAGGAAACTGAAGATCAGGATGGAGACTTCACACAACATACACATGTAAAGTTTCCCTGGAGCAACATGATAAACATCTTAGGACACTTAATACTGGAATAAGAATTTATTTTACTATTTGACTTTGAAACTTGTAAGCTGTACTGACCATGAGGAGGTTGTGTATAAATAGCAAGTAATTGTGCCACCAAACATCATTCATGACACCCTCATAACCATGAGAGGTCACAATTCTCCATCTGCCAGGCATGGCAAGCACATTGAGCTCAAGATTCAACAGTAGCTTTAGATAAAAGGTATTTGGATTGCAAAGTTCTTATGGACCTGCAGAGTGACTTTTCTCCACTCTGTATTTGTGAAACACAAGACATTTGGGAAGGTGTAATTCATTTCCATTAGGATAAAGGGGGAGCAAAACCAGCACTGGGTAGAATTGATGTCTTTGTTTCTGCTGTTCTTTGTTCAGTGAATATGAGCTGCTTTGTATCATATGCCTGTGAACTGTGGAGTCCTGGCACAGCTCACCCCTATGGCCACTTCACTCTGCTGTGTTGCAAGCCCTTCATAAGGCCCACATGCCTTGCATCCCTTGAGTATTGTAATTGCAATGGCTTAGCAGCAAACAGGTTTGATTGTACTAAGTTACAGAGGAAGGAGCTGGATTTTCACTGTTTAGAGTTAGGCTGGATAAGCAGGGGAGATTTTGTATATACTTTCATGCTTCTGTGTTGACAAATGAAGACCAGGCTTGGCCAATAGGAAGTTGAATTTTCTAATGGCTGTCAATGGCTTTACCATTTTCATGTGCCATTAAGACACGTGAACATCTACTTTATGATTGGGTTCACAGTTCTCTTATTTTGACCAACAACTTTCCTGCCCAGGAAATAGTGCAGAATGTGCAAGTTGTTGTTTTGTTTCTTGTTTGGGGGTTTTTGTTTGGTTGGAATTGTGTTTTTTTTTCTCTTTGGCTAGAGCTGATATTTAGTGCTAGCATGCCTGGATACCTCCCTGAGGATTAATTTATCAAACACTAAATAAAACATGTCTTCTGACTGTTTTCTTTTTCCTAATGTTTATTTTCCATGCCAATAGAGAGGTTATGTTTTTTAAATAGAAAGTGGGGGGAAAGCAAGAAAAAGACTTAATAGGAGAAGAAAGATGCTGAAGAAATGAGGGATGGGGAGCCAGTCTATTGTGCACCAATCTATCACTTTCTCTTGGGAGAATAAGGAAATGACTTGTCTATAAAAGTCTCATTAGCCTAAAATAAGCAAAAATCTCTTCTGGAATCTTATTAGGCAATGTCAAAGTGAGTAATAAAGGCTTGTTTTTAATGAACTGCTGAGGACACTGCCTGAGCTTTTGGGCTACTAAACTGTCTCTTACAGGCCATTTCCCTATCTTCATATGATACTCCTCTGTGCTGGGGTGTCTGGGGAAGGCAAAAAAGGGTCATTTAACAATTTTGCTGGATTTGGAAAGACAAATGGCTTCCTGATTGTTAACTTGTCTACATGCCAATAAAAAAATCTGCTATAATTTGCCTCTTTTGTTAGTCCAATCCAGTTCTGTGTGAGGATGCTCGTGTTTGGAGTAAATTGCTTGCTTTCAAATTAAAGCAGCCAGAGGTTGGTAGAGTGTGTTTGAAAGTTAGATGCTGGAGTAAAGCATGCACACCATTAAAACAAAGTAGCTAAATTAGAAAATTAGAATTGATTTAACTGTTTTATAATCTTTCTTTCTTTTGTGCAGGAACAACTCAAGTCTAGAGGATCATTTTGCCTTTATGAGGTGACTAGAAAGGAGTTAGCAGTTTCCACTGCATATACAACAGTGACTGACTTCAAAGTATTCAGTGGTTTGGTTTGATTCAGATAAGCAACTTTCAGTTTGTGTGTTTATCCAGGAGTTATCTGAGCTATTTGAGTTGAAGTAGGTAATAGGAACAAAACCTACAACCAACTGAAAGTTAATATTTTACATTAATAAAACACCAGCTATTTTTAAAAAAAGAATCAGGAAAAAAAATTGGGACACTCTCTTTGACTGACATGTATCACCTTAGCTCCACTAAAATTGATATGGACCACTGATACTTAATGTCCTTCTCTATGTGGAATCCTAAAGGGATACCATACACTGGGGTATATGTCATACGATCAAATATACTGATTAATGTTGAATTTTAATGTACTCCTTAGAACATTCTCAAGCTTTTTGGGTTTCCCCTCTTGAAAACCTCCTCTGTAGCCCTTTCTTTTAAAGTTTTGGTGTATGTATTCAGGCAGAGTAAGTGGATGGCATTTAAGTGACTGTGCTAAGCTCTGATCTTTCTTGATTTACTCTTTTCTCTTGCTCTCCCTTTCAGATGGTGGATGGAGACAGTGAATTAATGTAATAGTATTTCCAAAAGGAATTAAGAGTGGCTTTTAGGAACTTGAAATATATTCTACCGTACTCTGTTCTAGAAATTGACATCAGACTTTACTGATGCCTTTGGATATGAGATATTCAGTGATTGCTACTTTCCAAGCCAAATATTTAAGCATGGGTGAGCTGGAATGGCTCAACTGAACTGGCATATTTTGTGAGGCAGGTTTCACTCAGCTGAATTTAGGTGAGGCTCATAAACTTCCATGCTATGAGAAGGTGTTTTATGAAACTGGGTCTCTGTTTGCCTGTGTCAGCTGAGAGATGTGTACATTGAAAGTGAGGTTCAGAAAAACTAGCCAGGATATGGGCTTTGTTTCTTTCTCCTTTTGAAGAGCAGAAGTAGGTGTAGCTCTGAGGTGTCCAAACAGCAGACTGTTGGAGTCCATCTCTCTCAGAAGCAGAGATTGTAAAGCCCTTTCTTTCTTAACTTCTCTTCTGTTTGCCTGACATTCAGTCTTCCTCCAGCTCTCACCAAGCCTACTTGTGTTACTGGCTAACTCTCCTCTTCCTTTATGCTGTTTTCCTCCACTGACCATCTTCTGAAATCCAGCTCCCACTGTACTTCATGTTGGTGCTTGCATGATGCTGGCTCTGCCTCCCTTATTGTGCTGGCCTATGACAAAGCTTGAGAGCTTTGTTTCTCCAACGCTTCTCCAGGTTGTTCCATCCTGGTATCCAAGCTCTCCCTGCCATTGTTACTTCTGGTGTGCCTCCCTTAATACTCCCAGCAACCACATATCAGCAACAGAACGGGCTTGTGTGGGCTGGTGGAGTTTGGCTCCCCCTTTGCTGCTTTCCACAGGGAAAATGGCTGGTGCTGCAGGGCAGAGGATTTTGTAGTACAGCTTGGCAAGTGAGGGCAGTGGTGACTGCACGGATGCACCACCTTCATGCTTTGTAGACCAGACTAATCCTTGAACTGCAAATTTCAGTTTAATATGCACATCTGTACACGCAGATTAGCCCAGGGTCATTAGCTTTCTGACAGAGGAAATGTTTTAAATTAAAGAACATAATTGGTGAACAAATATGCAAGGTATTTTGCAGTTGCTATTTTCCAGCCTGGCCCTTGATTCTGCACACTGCTGAAGATATCAGACCCGTTTTGTAGGATACACACACAGGTATTTAACAGCACAGGTTGTTCCAGCTTGAGAGTCCATGTAAACTCTTTCTCAGACTGGGATCAGTATGACCTGGGCTTCTGCAACTTGAAGATGCTAAACCAAGTTGAACAGGCTCTGCTGCTCATCAGGGTTTGCAGTGAGCAGTGAGACTGCATGTTAACTGGATGTTTTTCAGAACAGGACTTCAAAATGCATAAGAGGAGCTTAGGACTTCCAGCATCTCTCTTGAAATGTTGGTTTGCATGTGTGAGTGCTCACTCAGAACTGTATTTAGTATGCCACGAATCTGAGCATTTCTTCTGTTATTCAAAATTGGGGCTTTGCTACTTCAGATAGGACATTCAGAAATATACTTTGTACCTTTCAATATTTGTCAAAGATCAGTGGCTCTTAGGCTACTGAACAACTCCTTTCAAAATAGACCTCTTTCACCTTAGGCAAGTTAAATAGCCACAGCATCTGCAAATTTCTCTCGTGTTGCTTTGTATTTAACCTGGAAAAAAAATCTGAATAGTGCAAGTCTTGAAGTACAAGTCTTCTGTTGTTTAAGATCTTGACTGGAGGCAGTTAACACATTTGTAATTGATCTTTATGAACCAGGTTTCCTTTAAATTTTGGGTTGAATTCAAAACAATTTTATGGGGGTTTTCAGTTCCTCAGCAGCTCAGAATTGTGACCCTCAGTTTTCTTAAACAGTTTTTCTCGTGTAGGGCTGATAATTCACCTTCATTTTCAAAAGGGCATAAAATGGTGCCCAAAGCAATTCAGGTCAGTGCACCCTATACAGAATAGAATGACTTAGAGTAGCTGCTGAGGTGGCATGTGGGAAGAGGATGGTGCTGTGGGCATCACTGGTCTGAATGTAGTTTTGTGCTTGGTGGATGTCTGTAGAAGTCTGTGTTTCAAAGTCTCTGGCAAGACTCCTCTTGGTTTCACAAGCTCTTTGATCAAGCTCATTTTGGATAAAATAGGAAAAAGCCCTTGGAGCAGTAAATGGAAAATTGGCATTTCTCCTGCAGAAAACAGCATATGTGTCGCTTCTAATTGTATTTATTTATTTCTGTATTTGTTTCAGAAACACTTTCGGTCTCCAAAGAATTAATTTTTAATTAAAACAATTTTGCATTCATAAACTGTCTTGAAACAAATATTTATTCCACTCAATATGTCTTTTCTAGTTGTGCTTTTCTGTTGAGTTCTTTTATTCTTCTTTGTGTTCCTTTTTGGGTTTCCCTTTTATGCAAAATACCAGAAAAGAGTGAAAGAGTGGGAAGGGAATCTAGTAGGAACATGCAATGAAAGTGTGGAAAGTAATGTTTACTTTGTTTTTAGCAAATGGCTCAATGAAGCTTCATTTTGCACAAAAAAGCATGTGCTGAGCCTGTCCACAGGCAAGCCGACCTATTTTCTGTTAACAAAGTTCTTACGTAACGCAGAAAGACATGTCAAGCCAGACCCTGTGGGACTCCAAAATGGCCCTACTCAGAGGTCCACTTCCCACACAGAAGAGCTTGGTGACTTAGTTGGTGTGGATGTTGATCTCTTCTGTCATGGAAAAGATATAAAGGAGGGTTAGCTCTGCTGATGTCAGTTTATCTGTGCTGAGCTGCGCTGGCTGAAGAGCTCTCCCAGGGGGTTTGGTTAATGGATGAGGATAGCATGGGCAGGCTGGGATGCTGAATATTTCCAGCTCTTCTCTTACCCTTTCTCCTTCCTCTCCCCCCTCTACTACGAGTGACAGAGGAACTCCTGAATGGACTGGAGAATATGCACCATTTTTAGGTAGATTGTCACTAATTTTCCTTTGCCTTGAATAGTCATAGTAAGGAGTTTGGCCAGTCAAGCATCAGAGCAGAGGGATGCCAGCCCTCCCAGGACATGACCCTTCTTGTCAGTCCCAGCTCTAAACTCTACCTCTTTTGTTCATCCAGGAGAAAAGATGGGTTGCATTTAGGTTGCTGCTCTGTAATCCTCAGCAGCAGCTTCCCATGACATCATTGTGTTCAGCTGAACTGATGTGCTTCTATATCTTCCTCTAGATTGCAGTTTTGGAGGAAATACATACAACAGCTCTATGAAATGGCACCACCCCAGCAATCCCTGTGTTACATACCAGTGCCAGGTAAGGATGTCATCAGCATCATGCTAATGGAGTTGTGAGCTTTTCCCATGAAGTTCTGAGCCTTTTTTAATCTGCTTCAAGTAACCCAAAATATTTTATTCCCAAAGCACAATATGGACTTTGCATTTAAAGTAGTTTAAAATCCACTCAGATGCAGCTAGTGATAACCAAGCATTCAGAAGTATAGGTTTTATGTGACTTGAGTACTGCAATACCAAAACACTGCTGAAGGGAAGGGATGCAGCTGCGCCATTTCCTGCTGTCTTGACATTGAAATAAGTCCTCTTTTTCTCAGCGTGCAAAGCCTTTTGTGAGAGACGAATTATTTTACTAAGCAGACACTTTTGTGTGTATGGGTTTTACCTGGGATGTTCTTGAAGAGAAACCCACATCTGAATCTTCTTTTCTGGGGCTCCTGCACTGTTAACCCAGTGATATTTTTCTATCTTGTCTACCTGCTACCATAGCATTTGCAAGATTGTCCATTTTCCAGCACAAAACAAGGAAGCATGTAGGAAATTTTAGTTTCTGTCTGTGAATAGGTCTGGCATTTTTTTGCTGATAATTTGATATGGCTTAAATAGTAACAGGCAGCTACTGAGAATTGCAACTGTTGGAAAGAGGATAAATGAATGAGTATGAAGGGCTTCTACAAACACAAGAAGAGAGTTTCAAGGTGTTTCTGTTTTTCTGTGGTACTTCTGCTCTATGAAACACACCTGTGTTTTTAAAAAGTACACTGAGAAGAATGAAGTTAGAGCAGCTGTATTCTGTATTCTTGCTTTTAATGAAAAGGTACAATGTGAATTTGGATACTCTTACAACTACTAATTACATTAAATGAGCAATTCTTTATTGTCTGTTTTGGCAAAACTGAGTGATGGTGTTTACCCTTGATCCACAGTTTCTTTGGCTTCAACTGCAAAACAAGAAAATAGCAGCCTTTTGTACACAGATCCTCACACCCAGATTTATTCAGGACTCTTGACTTCTCCAGCAAGGAGTACAGGAAATGTTAACTTGCTAATACTTATCAGGCAAAGCATCAAAGATAAGTGTCTCCCCTCTACAGGGCAAGATGCTTTTATCTGCTTTCTAGGTCTTTTTAACTCCAAAGGGAGAGGGATGAGAATGCCTTGTGTTTGGCCTGTTTTCACCAGAGCTGCATGGCAGATTACCAAGCCTAAGGATTCCTGATAAAGCGGGATTCCTTTTCTTCAGAAGGTGCTTAGTTTCTTACCTGATTCATTTTAAGGCAGATCCCGTGTCTGCAGTCAGAGACTTAAGTGGATCTTTTGACTGTGGATTAACCTGAAGGAGCAGGTATAGAAAGAAAAGAGGTTTTGGAATCCAGTGCTTTGTGGCATGTGCTGGGCTTTAATTGTACCACTAGTAATAGGTGATTTTTGCTTGTTAATGCAACCTCAACACAAACAATAAACATTTCTGATCTGCTTCTTTTTCAGGAAGGTGTGATAGTAGAGTCAGAGGTACAGTGTGCTGTCCCTTGCAAAAATCCTACCAAACTCATGGGAATGTGTTGTCCCGTGTGTCCAGGTGAGATTTCATAGGAAGGTGCTCTGCCACATGTGCAACTGTATTTCTAATGATAAGCATCATTACCTGGGAGGCTGCCTCTAACTTCTCCATTATACTTGACAAAAATATAGGCCAATGGCTTGCAATCCACTAAATGACAGAGCAGGCTTAATATCTTTCAGTAGAGCACATGCAGACTATTGCATAGGCAATAGCTTGTGTCAATATCCACAGGTATATTTATTTCATTTTTCAGAGGGTCTGTCAGTTGGATTTTCCTGGCTGATGGCTGGGGTTGTGTTAGGAGGGAAGAATAAGAGTAATACTGAAAAAGAAGACTACCTTTGTGAGGCTAATTACTACCTATGGGCTAATTAGAGGCTTTGTCGGTAAGCACTGCTCCTCTTGTGATACAGTGGGATTATTATATTCTAATCAGTTGTAATTTCTGCCAACATATAATATAAACTTGGAGGTAAGAATGCATAGTAAACACTAAACAACTTAGAAAAGTGTTTTAAAGACACTTTCAGTGGAAGACCTGACTTAGTCTCGGCTTCATTGGTACAAATTTGTCTGCTGTAGAGGGATGGTTTCTTTCCCCAAAAAGATATTTGGGGGTTCTCAAGGCCTTTGTAAAGGCTTCTGAAGTATTTGTCTCAGAGAGGATTGTATGATTTACTTTTCATATTGCCCTATGGTGGGGTTACAGAGAAAAGGCAGTGTGCTATCCTGAGCTAAACTTATCCAAATGCTGTTTTCCAGGTTGTATATTTGAAGGGAGACTTTACAATGAAGGAGAAGAATTTAGGCCTGAAGGAAATAAATGTACCAAGTGCTCTTGTATTGTAAGTATTTGCCTTTTGGCATTGTATCTACCTGTATGAACTTCAAAAGGCACATTATTATTGCCATAACAAAGTAAAAAATATAAGGAATTCAACACTACTGGGCATTCTTCCCCTAGAGTTCAGTTTTCTATTGAAGACTTCACTGTACTAATACATTCTATCACTCATACTGTGAATTTATCATCTTATGAACTTACACTGTACACACATAAAGCTGGATATTTGGAAGGGGCTCAATGTGTTAAATTAGTGATGCTTTTTTTTTTTGTGGTGGGATCATGCAGAAGGAGGAGAAAGCTTTTTGGGCTTCATCTATCGATCAACATCTATTAACTGTTTCCTTGAAAGACTCTTTTGCAAGGATTTGTTTCAACTGTATTTGGCTGGGGCCTTTGCATTGAATTACTGAGTGAAAGGATGATGGTAGCCTCCTTAGGCTGTCTCACGTGGATTTGGGCTTGATGCTTAATGAAAAGGTCATATCCTGGAATTTATTCTTGACTAGCAACAATATAGAGAGGAAGTAATAATTACATCCTTTGGGTAATGAGCATGGGTTTCTCTTTCACTTCCATTAAGTTTAAAAGATAATGCTATATGAATTTGGGCAGATAACTTTGACTTCCTTGGTGTGATCAGTGAGACCACTAAAATGCAAAGTTCAAATCACTGCTTTTGTTGCAATTGATGAGCTGGTTATCAGCAGAAAATGCAAGGCTGGGGAATTTGCATTTCACTAGCATACCAAGAGTTTTGTCAGTACCAGACACAGCTCTCCTGTCTCATGAAAATAAATAACAAAGGGAGAAGAGAAGCAGAGATCTTAAGAATTGATATGTATTTGTACAAAGACACACATACACACTTGTAATGAAGCTGCGGCAGAGAACTCGGACTCTTTTGTGGGGAGAAATACATGGTGATGTGCAAAATTGATTTACACTATATTATCACTGCTCTTGTGGAGAATTGGGCTGCTTAGGTAATTGTGTTTTGTTGGTCGTTTGGCATGGGGGTTTATTTATTTATTCATTAATTTTTAATCCTGTAATAATGAAAATATGCCATCACAGTGATATTTTATGCCTTGGGCTTCAGTTCAGGCCCAGGCTGAAGTTGATCCCTCTATACTTGGTTAGTCCCCTGCTCACTTCAGCTTCAGTTGTAAAGAAGTAGCTTTCTTTAGTCATGTTCCTCAGGGGAAGACAAGTCTGAATGGTTGAGAAGTCTGTGGAGACATGCTTGACTATTTTCAGGCTGTGCTTTGCTCTTTCGTAAGTGCTGTACAGATACTGCCTATTGCCCAGGTGTCGGTGTGCCAGTATCTCCTTTATCAACTTTCCTTTGCTCCCTAAATAACAAAATTAATGGTGCAAGAAAGAACATGGGAGGTGGGAGAAATTTGGGCAGAGCAATATAAAGAAATGTAGGAACATAGGGTCAAACCTGAGGATCTGTCTTTGGCAGTTACCAGTGTCAGCTATGTTAGAGAAAGAAACACATCACCTGCTGATAGTGAGACATTTAAAGTACCAGGTAAGAGGCTTAATGACCCCTTCTGAAACAAAAGGCATGATGGTTTTGGACGTTAATGACATCTGTATAAAATGTTCATCTCTAATGCTGAATGTTACTGACAACAAAAGAAATGCCATCTATGCATAAGCTGTGCCTGTCCTTCCTTGGCTCTCTCTGCAATGCCTTTTTTTACCCTCTAAACCTCTTCCTTCAGAATTTGGGAATTCCTGTGCAATTTAAATGCAAAGCAAATGATGGGGGCGTCCCCAGGGCTGTGATAGCAGCTTGCTGCCTGCTTTACATCCATTCCCTTTTGGGAATGAATCTCCAGTGAATCTCTTATCTAAGCAGCTGGTGGATGTCTTATTTAGCGATACATATCTAGCCATTTGATGTGATGTGAACAGGCTTGTGTGTGATATGCTGCAACTTTTGCAGGCTGTAACAGTGAAAGGTAGCTCCTCATTGCAGATTTCTTCTGGGATTTCAGACTAACTAGTGAGTCTCGTGGAAGTGTGGCAGAGGAAGTGGCATGTATTATTGCCAAGGTATGTTGGAAGAGTGGTGTAAGGATTCAAGCCTCTTTCACTTCAGGGTGAATTCTGCTTTTTACTTGGGAGCAAGCTTTTCTAATGGTGCATTATTCTGGACTTCATAGGCCATCATTGTCCCAGGCATAGCTCAGGCTGAGCCTGCAGGCTGCATCGAACAGGAAAAAAGTAAAGAGGGATGGCTGTGGTTTGTTTTCCTGGAGAGATGTAGCATTGTTTACCATTCACTAAATGTATTAAAATGAGGATTTACTTACAGAAAAAGGACTTCTACCATTACAGAATGCACTTAAAAGCACATTTCAGCAAGACTGAACTGCAGGGCACAGTCTTTGGAAAGCTCTTCAGTAGTTCAAGTTTGTGGTATTTCCAGCTCAGAGCAGTGCCTACTGGATACTATTGAGCTCCTAAAGAATGTGGAATGGTTGATAAGATTTTTTTTGTTGGTTTATCATGCATGGCCCCAAAGAGTGGGGAAAGCAATGACACAGCTACACATGGGTGCTTCACTCGGTCCTTACGTGCCATGCACTCAGCCAGTTAATACGGTTTCTGTTTAACACCACCTGTGGTTCTAGTTATTGTCTACTGAAAACCAGCCCAAACCCACTAAACTTATTTTGTGGAGGTCACTGAAACAACCCATTAGCTAACAAGTTTTGGGTTGCTACTGAGCCAGGCCATGCTTGTGGCAGCAAGGCAGACATGAAAGCCCTCGTATTCCATTACTACTCTCTGGAGCAAGCTGCTCCTTGGGGCGACTGAGATTTCTGGCTGAAAATAAAAATGTATCATCTCTCACTCAATGCATATTGCCTGTCAGGGGCAAATGAGCTGGCTTTTAATGACTCGGATTCTCTGGGGAGAGGCATTTGTGTAAGAAAGGTGGACGGTATAATAGGGATCTCCTTGTAGCCCAGCTGAAACCAGCTGTATCACAATAATTCATCTGCCTGGCTTGTTCCTTGCTTTCTGTGATAGGCCAGCAGCCTGTTCTAGAGAAATCTTGGATATTTTCCCTACCATAAGCACCTACTTAAGTGAAGGACTGGCTGCTTTAATCAAGTGTTATTTCTCAGATACCACTTTTATGAGGTTGAGAGTGTGTTTCTGCTTGCACAGTGAAAGCACTTGGCTTACATGTTCCCTTTCCTACTGCCTGCATTAAAATACCTAGACTGTGATTATCTTAAATATTTTCATTTTCTCTTTTGATGTAGTGTGTTTGGGAAAAGAAATAAATAGTGGAGGTGGAAGGAGAGAGAGACAGGGAGGAGGGGAGGAGAGGGTGTTTGGCAGGAGAGTGACCTTGCATGCGATCGGTAACCATGGAGAAGCTTATCTCTGAATGGTAGTATCCAAACTCATAACTAGCCCCTTTTGACTCACACCCCTGTTACCTAGACCATGGGCGCTGGGTGTTTTGGCATGCGAGGCATGCAGCGGTACAAGGTACCACCATGCTGAGAGCATGCAGCACTATGAAGATGCCACAGCCCAGGACCTGTCTTCCTCCACACCCCTGCTTGGAAACAGTTGGAGGGTGTATTACTGGATTATGGCATTGCTGGGATGGCCGAGGGCTGGGAGTAGGAAGGGTTGCGCTGTCTGTCTGCCCTGCAGGGAGGCTGAAAAATCAACATGTTCAAGTATACCTTTGCAGATGAAATGCTGCATCTGTGAGGCAGTGGAACAGGATGCCAGTAGAAGCTGTGGCTGCCCCATCCCTGGCAGTGTTCAAGGGCAGTTTGGATGGGGCTTGGAGCAACCTGCTCTAGTAAAGGTGCCCTGCTCATGGCAGGGGGTTGGAACAGGATGAGCTTTAAGGTCCCTTCCAACCCAATATGAGGCACATTTCAAGGGTGGCTGTTGGCAACGTGGTCATAGATGTTTGGTCCCCCAGCAGCATTGTTTCACGGAAGCAATGCTGGCCTCTTAGCTGCTGTTCTAAAGCAATTTGAAGCAAGTGAAACCCAAATGACCTGAAGCAAGGCATGGGAATTTGGGGCCCTTGGAGAGCCAATTTAGAAATAGCCTCTGCTTGATCTCGTTTGCATCACTGAGGGTTTTACACTGCCGCTCAGGCGTGCTCAGGGGGACTCAAGATGCACACAGCTCCTGGTCTGCAGGTGTACTTGTGGGTCTGTACAGGAAATGTCTTGTCGCTTATGTTCCTGAGTGCTAGGGTGCAAAAAACTGCATAATGAAAGTTTTGCACAAAGAAAAGGAAATGGCACCAAGAAAATCTGTTTCTAAATCAATGAGTAACAGGCGTTGCAACTGTGATAAGTAATGAGAAACTACGTATGTTAGTGTTTTGGACACAGAGGGTGGAATTCATCTTATCTAACTCCAGCCATACAGAAGTAGTATGTCTGGTCTGATCTACTTATCTGGGCTCCTCTTAACAGAAAGAGAGAGGTGGGATGGATTACTCTCTGCAGATGCCTATCTTCCTCCACTAACTACTGGGGGAGCCTACCCGGCTCCCTGATCCCTGAGATGGCTGAAGATAGCTGAGATGGATCCTGCCCTTGCAGCCAGCTGGGTGATCAAGCACCCTGATACAGCTTTAAAGGCTTGACTTTAACAGCTATTGGGAGCTGCTGAAATACATTCCCATCTCAGTGGACTGCAGGGGATGTCATCCAATCTACTGGAAAACTCAGGGGAGCATGCAATTAAATGTATCCTCAGTGAAGCCTGGTAGCAGAAGATATGTCCAAGTTCAGATTTCTGTCCTCAGTGCAATGCTGATCTTCCCAAATTTCCATGTACTCCAGCTGCTGTGAGTCAACTCCAAACTCTGGCAGATGCTGTCTGCCTCTACTTCAGGGACTAAGAAATGGTGACAGAGTTGTAAGTCAGGGGTAGAAAAACAAAGAGCTGGTCTTTTGGTAGGAGGACTGTTCACTTTCTTGATGTTAGTGACAAATGGAAGTGACTGGCTTATGAGCAGCTGCAAATGGAGAGCAGTAGATATTCAGAAATGGACAGTGCAAGTTTGCTCAATGTAGCTCAATGTCTGGGTAAAGTTTTGTTCCCCCCCCCCCCCCCAGTAAGTCTGCAGATGTTTTGCAAGGCTTGAAAGTTTGGTTTTCTGACTAATCTAATAAAGCCACAATCTTCCAGGTAGGTGGAGATGCATGGCTATGCAGGTAGGTGTGGAGAGCAAGGACTGAGTTTGTGCTGAGCTTCAGTGAGGAAAACAGTGTGGCATTAACATGCATAACTATTTTTAATCTTTGTTTTGATTTCTCTTAAAAATGAAAAAAAATTTCTCTGAAAATGTGTCTTTGATAAAACATTCAATAATTTTAACAAAACTCATGGACTAAAGTTAAAAATAAAATTAATTACGATGTTTCTGAAATACAGCTAAACTCTGGTATAGTAATGCAAGTGGCCATAACTCAATAGAATTGTTCAGTGTAAGTGATCTTTATTCATAAGCACTTCAAGTCTCAGACTTCAGAAAGTGCCTTTCTGTGACAAGGTCTCATTTCCTTCCTCTAGCCCTTTAGCCCTACCTGTGGAGCTTCCTAACTCACCTAATCTGAGGGTATTCCCACCTCCGTTCATGATGCTTTTAATTTTGGTAAGGATCGAAGGGACCATTTTGTGCAGCAAGATGCTGTGCCCAATTTGGGCACATTTCTAGGGAAGCAGAGGTACTGAGCAGCTTCCTGAAGATGCAGTTGATTCTTTAAGGATTGCCTAGAACATGCAGCATCTTTCTCATAGCCCTTCCTTCCTCTGAGCCTTTAGCTGTCTGTCTTCAATCCAGTTCTTCATTGAACTGAACCCTGCCCTTCAGGATTCAGTTCAAATTGACCTTCCGTGCTTTAACATGGTTGTGCTCCCATGGCTGTGCTGTACCTCCAGCTGTTCTTCTTCCTTCTCCATTGTTTCGCATAGGTACACTACCCAGTTGTTGCTATTTTTGAGATGGCATCTGTGATCACCAGTCAAAGATGAGTGCCCATTGTGCTTTATACCATAAGGACATTTACTCCCATTGCCAAGAGGAGAGAGTGTGGCAGAGGAATGTGAAGAGAGATAAAAGAGGTTTGGCAGATTTCTGTGGGGAATTTTTCCTGCTGGGGAAGGAGTGTGGAAACGCTGAGAAATTGGAGGAAGGACTTCTGCTTTTATAAGGTTCTTATTCGGACAGAGAACTGTCTTTCCAGTCTGATGATCTGAGATGGTATTGTGATGATTAATGAATTAAGTGATACTAGAAGCCACAAAAGATTTCGAACTTCCTGGGTACATGAAGGGCCTGAGTGTATGCTGATTAACAGCATTGACAGAACAACCTCTTGCAGTACAGAGAAAAGACATCCAGGACTTCTTACCATTCAGAGGAAAGGAATGCATAGAGCAGGGTGGATTTTGCGCTCCTAAAGCATATAAAGAAAAGAAATAATGCAGGTTGATCACTTTTAAAGGCTTATATCTCAAATGTAGATTGCTGCTGTTCTTGAGACAAAGGAAGAGAGCTTGTGCTGTCAGGTGTCTGTCCCTTGTCTTGTTAAACTTTTCCTAATTAAGAGGCTGGGATTGATTCTTCTTGTTGACTAAGAAGAATTAAGTACACAGAGCTTTAACAGTACAGAAGAGCTGTTAGCAGACAGCCTCTAGTGAGGGGACTGTTCTTTCCTGGCATTGGGCTGCAATGAAGACTGCAGGCATCTCTGCTGTAACTCACTCCTTGCAAAGGCAAGGAACTATCTTGGAGGGAAAGCAAAGCAGTAAGATGGCAGAAAAACAAAGAACCTGGTTAAACTAAGCAAACAAACCAACAAAAGAACCTGCTGACCAGCAGGGTATGGAGGGGTTGCACATTGTTATAGAAGTGCCCAGCAAAGGCGCAGATTTTATGTGAGATGGCTGTAGCAGCTCTTGTAAGCAGCTTCAAATGGGAATGCGGGTGGCATCTCGTGGGAACACTTGAGTGCAGAATTGATTCAGGTCTAAAAGATTCCCACAAACTGTGGTAGGAAGCAGTAAAAGCAATAGCTTGTCAATTAACTGGGCCTTTGT
Organism: Forpus xanthops; assembly: GCA_032466535.1. Taxonomy (NCBI): domain Eukaryota; kingdom Metazoa; phylum Chordata; class Aves; order Psittaciformes; family Psittacidae; genus Forpus; species Forpus xanthops. Next base: position 60,094 of record JASSUY010000300.1, on the reverse strand, counting down.
TTGCCAAACATTTTATGGAGAGTTCAAGAACCTTCTGGCTGGTGTTACAATGAAGGAAAGGCTGAGAAAAGCAGGAATGCTTGGCTTTCATGTTTGTCACCCTTTCAGTTTAAATGAACTTGGATGTCACAGACTTGGAGGTTGTTAGTGGATAACAGTAGCTAATGGTTGTAAACTTACGCACAGCTCTGTGTATCCTGAGACAAGATGTTTTAGTCTGCACAGTCCTACTAAATGAATTAACACAAGAGAGCTTAATTGACTGCCTAACACTTGGTTTCCTCTCTCTGATTTTCAAAAGAGAAAGTAATTAAGGATTGGAGATGATACATGGTTACATGTGGGGCTGTCTTGACTTGTGGCCACTCTGCCTATATTCTCCTTCCTCTTTCCACTGCATCCTACATTGTTGCTTTTGTTTTCTGGAAGCAGCTTGTGTGGATAAGGCAGCAAGTTTCCAGCCCCACCTAGGAACTGTTCCTCAGCTGGGATGTGTGATAAATGAACATTTCTTGCAACAAACCAGTCATCTAGAAAGGCTGCTCAAAGCTCCTTGGATTTCATTGACATGAACATATTTACCTCTGTTGTTGCCTTATTTAATGATGAAGAACAAACACATTAGATAGTAAAGGGGAGGAAAATGATACCCAAAAAATTATTTTCAGGATTGTGACAGGCTGTAACTTTTTTATACAACTCATCCTCTTAGGCAGAGAGCAGAATAGGCAGAATAATTTGGTAGCTGTCAAAACAGGCATAGAATACAGAAAAGGAAAAAATAGAAAGTGTTCTGAGATTTGACAGTGATTTATTTATAATTCCTCTAACCTGTCAGAACTAAAATGTGTCTAGGAGCCAAACTACCATAACACTGTTGGCACTCTGCTGTGGGTCTGTCAGTCTGAAGGAAAGATGCAGACATCCTTGCCGGCAACTTGGATTTGGGATCAGCAGTGGGATGTACAGCCCCAGCTTCCACTGTAGGTGCTTTGATATGAAAGGTTAGTCCTTAAAAATGCTTTCCAACTTTAGTGATAGACAAAGCCTGTATGTCCTAGCTTTCTTCCAGGAAGTCATGCTGCCGTGGTACCTAAAGTTCTGTCCCAAACATGACAAGAACACCATTAAACTTGACAGTCCCAAGCCTCATTGGAAGCCCAAGAAGTTTTCAGCTCTCTGACAGGCTTTGTACTGAAGCATTGAGAATATCTACAGAAAACAGATGTATGTGTGTGTGTGTGTGTGTTTTTTTCTTTTTTACCTGGAGTTCGGGGGTGTTGCTCAATATTTTGTGCTAAAATAATTGAAATGGAAATTTCTTTATCGCTCATACTTGGGCATTGGAGCTAACATAATTGAAAATGCAACATCCACATTTCCAGCAGGCTCAGCTCTGATGCTTGAGGTGTTTGAGTCCGAAAGGATTTGAGTGGATTGCATACTTCTTGTGGCTTCTTTTCCATTTTTTCTTTTCTTTCTCCAGAACACAGTACCAGGAGTTTTCTGAGAGCAGGACAGAAGCAAATGCACTCGTGTCAATAGAATCTTTCTTCACCAGAAAGAACAGAGCTGGCCTCAGCTCTGTAAGCATGGCTGTAAGGGGAGTCTTGTTCTTTTTACCATCCTCTGCCTTGCACCCAAATATTCCACATGCTGAGCAGAATTTTGACAATGAGACAGCGTATGGGAAAACAGTTATTTCTAAGAAGTCTAAGGATTTTGTGCTTTCAGCACTCAGCCTGTTCTCTGCTCCCTCGCCTAGTTGTAGCATAACTTTCGTTTTCCTGGATGCAGCTGAATAGCAATTCTTCCTAGTAATCTCAATTGCTGATGCACTGTTTATTCTTTCAGCAGCCAGCTGAACTGCTCTGCTCTCTGTCTTTTGAGGTCAGGTTTTCTTAATTCCCCAAGGTTCCTGCAATCACCATTCTTCCCCCATCTAGGTTTTTTAGTGCTGCACTTAAATGTGGGTATGTACATAGCAGGAACCATGCAAGGAGGGAAAATCCTATGTTTGCTGTATCTTCTGCTATCCAGTGCTCTTTGTAGTTGACATGCACATGTAAAATCTTATCAGCAGTACTTGCACCACATCTGCTACTATGGCTTTGGTTTTTGGTCTGTGAACCTGATTATAGCACAGTGAGCATTTTATAAAGTAGCTAAATAGGAATAGGTTCCATAAAAGTTGACACCTGGTGGAAACCAAGCCAGGGAGGCATTTTCTTTCCCGGTGGTGTTGTTACATTCCTCGTGGTCAGCAGTAATAGCTCTGCCTCCTGAAGTGTGGTCTGTGGGGTTTGACCATGTTCAATGGGCACTGCTTAAAGATTTAGTGTTTATGGTGTTCGGAAGACACATTCTTGCTTCTTGAGTGTTCAGTGCAGCAGAGGTAACAGCAAACAATTATATAAAATGTGGAGTAAGATGCAGGCTAATTTGAGGGCTGAGGGAGACGGAGGGAGAAGAAACATGCTTGTACGTTAACAGGAGTAGTGTCAACCTCTGTAGCAGGTTTGCTGTTGTTACCCGGAGGCTGTTTTTGCAGTATTTCTCTGAGTCAGATGAAAGGCTAATACAGATACTATTAATACACCTAATGACCAAAAGTACTTTTTGCAGTTTTCATAATAAGTGCCCGTTGTTTCTATTTCTGTATGTCTCATCCTGCTGCCTCACATTGCTGTCAGTCTCTGGGAAATCCTTTATCTCGGACTTTCTTCAAACTTACAGGAAGAGGAGGTGGCAAAGTAGACTTGGATCTTCCTTGTTCCCTGATACTGCTCTTCAAACTTTAGTGAATAGCCTGGCGTACTCTGATTACAATAAATAACTTCTTCCTTGTCTGACTTCTCATATAGGGCAGTGGATTTCAGAGAGGGCATTGCCTTCTCAGGATGTGAGAGGGTTTAGCAAGGGAAAGCCAAGCCATGCTGAGGAAATAGTTTCTTCCTTCTTGATGTAGTAGTAGCAAAACAATGTGTGAAGTGCTCGATGCACTGTAGGGAGCAAGTGGAGCTGAAACTCACTGAGACCCTGGAGCTGCTACAGAAAGGGAAGGTGCCAGCTCACCCATAAAATCCAGGGATATCCAGATGGTACAGAGATAAAAAGCTGCAATTTCCAGCTCCCCACAAATTCCTTTAGCTCTCCTTCACTCTGAACTCTTATAGTTTTCTAAATACGTAGCATTATTAAAGTGAGGAAGGGCACATATGATGTCCTGCAAATGGGCAGATGAAAGTAAAGGCAAAGAAAGGACTCATAATTTCCGATGTACAGGATTTATACAGCATTTGTGCTCTTGCAAGGGAGGCAAACCACTTATACTGGGGGCAGGAGCTGTAAGTCAGTATCACAAAAATACTGTCTAAAATCTCATTTGAAATTCATATAACCAGCTTTTATCAGATGGAAGAATTTCTCCTAGGGGTGACACTTACCCACAGAAGAAAAACTAAAATAGAATATAGCATACCACACATGCCCAATTGGAATAGCCTGAAATACTCATATCTAGAAAGGCAACAAGCATATTTGTGGTTCAGCTACAGAATAAATATCAATTTAGTATTATTAATTAAAAATTAATTTATTTTCTCTGGGTAGTGTATAATGTCAAGAGTACTAAACTCTGCTTTCCCCTTTCCCCACTGTAATTTGGATAAAATTTAGTCTTTGGTAATAGGTTGCAAAACTGCCAGTTTAATAAATCAGAATCAATACGTTGAAAGCGTGTAGGAGGGTGGCAATTTGTCTTCAACAGCCGGCACAGCAGAATGAGGATGTGTCAGCCCTGTGCCGTATTATCACGATGTTTCTCTCCAGTCTGTTGACAGATATGGATTCATTTCTAATTTCTGTTATTTATTTATTTATTTTGGGACTCAGGGTTTCAACATCTGAGTGGAGAATGGAAAGCGATTACAATAAATAGTATGGGAATTTTCAAACACAGAAGCTTATAATTGCGCTTAGTTTTGGCTTTCTGTTCCAAAATCTAAATGGCCTCAAAGAAGACAGTGCTGAATGCCATCAGCTCGTGCTTGAGTGAGGAAGTCCTAACAGCACTGGCTTTGAAACCCTGGCCCTAGGGAAGAAGTTTGTTCTAGCCCTTTGAAACCCAGTTTCCCTTAGACTCGATGTCTCCTCCTTTTATCTGAATTAAGCAATGCTGAACTTAAAAGGTTACAGATATTAAAAGGATGTGGTTTTCTATGATAAAACTGAGATAACTTTGTAAAAATGGAATACAGGAGCTGGGTTTAGTGGAATAAAAATGAGGAACTAATTATGTCCACTGTTTAATTTTATCACCTCTTGCTAGAGTGCTGTCAAAACAGCAGGCTGCTGCCTTTGGAGATTGTTCTGTGTTATCTCTACACTTGGAAAAACAAAGTTGTTTTCCATGTAATCCCGTATGACCCATGCTTTCCTGGTTTAATTAGGCTCATTTCAGTGATGTTAACACAGGGGTAGCTTGAGTCTTGCATTCAGAACTTACTGTTTTGATACTCAAGAGCAAATACTGGCAAACTTTACAGTAACTTGCGTAACGGCTTGGAAGCCCAGTGGAAAAAAGTCTGCATGAGTTTTTTTGGCCTGTTGCAAAAAAATTAGCATGTTCAAAGGGGAAAGATGGCTTTTTAATGTGTTTTTATTTATTTTAGTGGAACATCCCCGGTGAATGGAGAAGGAAGCGAGTGCGCGGGTACCTCTATGTGTCAGTGTTGTGTGTGCTGCGTGCCTCCGCCCTGCCGCCAGGTGGCGCTGCCGGGAGCAGCCCCAGGGCGGGCGAGCGCTCTGAGCCTTTTCCTGGCGCCACCTGGCGGCGACAGCGGGAGCAGCACTCCTAGTTCAGAGACTCCAGAGCAGAGGAGACGGTTAACTGTGGTTAACTAGACAATTAATAACAGTTGCTTAAGGAGAGCCATGTTCGGAGATCCCAGCAGCCATGTTTCTGCAGGCAGTGAAAATACAATTTAAATATAATCACAGAATCAGAGAGTGGTGTGGGTTGGAAGGAGCCTTGAAGCTCACACAGTTCCAACCCCCTGCTACAGGCAGGGGCACCTTCCATTAGATGAGGTTGCACCAAGCCCTGTCCAACCTGGCCTTGAACACTTCAAGGGATGAAGGCCAGGTTGACTTTGTCCCTTCAGTGTTACTTTGAGCCCATCACATAGTTATAAGAACTTAGAAGGCTGAAGGTGTTTTAGCTTTAAATGTAATTAGAAGTCTCACCACCCTTGTAGTGAAGAACTTCTTCCTAATACCTAATCTCAGTCTCCTCTGTGGCAGGTTAAAGCCATTCCCCCTTGTCCTGTCCCTACAAGCCCTTGTCCAAGTCTCCTCTCCAGGTTTCTTGTAAACCCTTTAGGTGCTGGAGCTGCTCAAAGGTCTCCCCTTAAGGAGCCTTCTCTAGGCCGAAGAAGCCCAGCTCTCTCAGCCTGTCTTCAGAGCAGAGGTGATCTTTTAATGACAACGGCACTTTATTAAAGGCAGCTCGTTATAATTTCTATTAAGTGTGAGCTATATATTCATGTCTACTTGCATGTTTTTTTCAGTTATTGAATTTGTACTGGCCAGTACAGCAGTAACCCCTGGAACATGAAAGTACTTGACCTTTTTCTTTCTTTGTGTGCTTGACCTGACTTCCTAGCTGTGGTGTTATCCTGTAGGTGTTTGTATGTATTTGCTTGAGTGAAGCCTTTTACTAGTGCTATTATTCTCTGCTTTCACCTCTCCCCTTAATCATTTCTCTGGTAATGGAAGTTGTGTTAGCATGATAAAACATTTGGTTGGATTTGATTTCTGGTGACAGCGAAGCTTTTCAAATAAGCTTTTGCACATATAGATTGGTGAAAATTGGCAATACAGGAATGATGGGCATTGATACATGGCTTTTAGGTTTCAGCCTGATTGAAATGGTGGGAGAAGACAAAGGAAGGAAATTTAAACAGTTGTGCTCCACTGGGAACTTAAAAAAGGCAATATTGAGTTGGAGTCCAGTCAGCTGCAAGTGCTAAGTTGGAGTTGTTATTTATTATCAGAATGAAGGCAAATGAAATCACCAGCCATTAGCTCACAATGTATGAAGAGCTCTGAAATGCGTTTGCACACACAGCAGACTCCCAGCTTGTCAGTGTTCATATCACCACTGAAGTCAGCATATAGGGGACAAATTCAAGCTGCAACTTTAAACTTGCTAACCCTTAGCCTTGTGCAAGGCTGATCCTTGAACACTTACAGGGATGTAGGCCAGACTGACTTTGTCCCTGCAGTATTGCCTATAGCCTACCACAGAGTTACAAGAAGTTAGAGGGTTGAAGGCGTTTTAGCTTTAGAAGTAGTTAGAAGTGTCAGAAGTTTTGTTCAAGTCCTTGAGAGGTCACAGTGGAAGGTGAAGAGGTGGATGGAGGCCAGTGCCCTCTCAGGCAGCAGAAGCCACAGAGTCTGTCTTCAAGATGCAGAGACTGGCTTAGTTTAGAAGTGGAAAGTGTCTGAGATGTTGGGGCAATAATGTTGTTTACTAAAAGCTTAATTATGCATTTGGGTTACTTTTTCTATCTTTAGTCCACTATTGCTAGCCTTTGCTTTTAAGTAAGCACACTTTCTTAACCTTTGTTTTTTCTTGCTGATAAGGCTGGTTCTGAGTGATGTGGCACATGTTTATTGTACAGTGAGGGATCTTTCAACTGTGATAATTGGATGCTCTCAGTAAGTACCAGTTCAATGAGCTGCTGCAGAGTAGCCAGAGCATGGTGGTATTTGCTTCCACAGCACCTTGGGTCACTTACAGAGATGGCTTTCCAAGTACTAGAAGATGAAGAAATGTCTTCCAGCAATGGCTGAGAAAACTCTGGCATATGGCAGGCTTTGAAAAGCACTTATGGTTTTAAAGAGAGAATGTGACATACATATGTTGGGCTAACGTGAAAGAGCTACAAATAAAAACTGGACAAACATGACAGGTTCTGGGAATTTGCATCCTGTGGGTAGAGCGTTGCCTCACGTTAAAGGAAATGTCAGCAGATGTGCCAGTTACAAGAAGAACAGGATTAAAAATTGGATCTGAATATTCTTGTGTTTCACTGTGGATGGTGGAACACATTATTTGTGGCTGTTAAAAATGAAATAAATGTTTTCACATTTCTTTAGTGATAGCCCTAATGAAGAAGAATTTTAGGAAGTAGGGAAAGGTCCATATGACTTCAACTACAGCTATATCCCTGGACTGGTAACACCTTCTCTGGAGAAAATGGGCATGTGGCCAGCCAAGCTTAAGTATGAGCTCACCTTCCACTGGGACTGCCTGTCCTGCTTGCTTGAAAAGCATTTGTATGTAGGGCTTATTCACAGTGCTCTTTCCTTGGTTGTGGCTTGTCCTGTTGGAGACAGAAGAGGAAGCCTGATCTGGCTTCACACCTTATCCTTTCTCCCCACATGAAGGCAGGCAGAGAGCCAGAAGGAAAGCAGCAAAACACATTTTATGCTGAAGCACTTAATCTCTCCACATTTTTCCTGTGGAGCATGGCTTTTCCCTTTTCTTGCACAGTATTTTCACGATACTGAACATTGTCCATAAATCTGATATCCTTGAGAACTGTCAAAAATAGAACACTCATGTGAGTTGCAGGATTTATTTACCTTGCCCTAAAACATGGAAAATTCTCAAAACATGGGAAATGTAGTAGAAGAATGAATCATTATAATGAAGGATTTGGTAGAAGAATGGTTACTCTTTTTCCTGCTGCTCCTTCTGCAATATAGACTGTCAGGAGCAGCAGCAGAGATGTATTTAGCCAAGCATGGAACAAAACAGAGCACAAATGTGTTTATCTTTGTTGGTAGAAAGCACATGATTCTATATAATTGCAGTAGTGGAAAGGGAATTGAGAGATGCCCTGAGCTATGATGTACTGAGCTGGAGAGGTGGCAGGAGGTGAACAGGCAGGAGTTCATTTCTTGGGAAGCTGAACAGGATTTGATGGAAGTATTAGTGAAGCAGCCAGAGAGAGAAGTGGCTTCTTGTGTTCTCAGGCAGGAATTCCCTCTCCAGGAACAGTCCTTTGAAAACTTTGTTGGCTAGTAAGAGCAAGACAGTCTATTGTTGATGTCATGAGAATAGGAGAGCCTGAAGACATCACCAGTAGGAACGTGAGAGTTGGAGTAAAATAAGAATTGATTGCACCTTGGAGTGAAATAAACTACTGTAAGAGGCAGGCAGTGTTAGTGGTGATTTCATGCTGGGTGAAGCCAGCAGTGCCTGGGAGGCATGAGAACACGATATATCCAGACCAGAAAGATTCCTGATAAATGCTGGGTGGTAAGTGCTTTTCTCCTGCCCGACGTTGCGCTTGCTATAGCAACACTCTAACGTGGTTTGCATTCTGGGGTGGGATTGGCATGAGGCTTAATATCTGCTCTGGGGCTCTGAATTCTCTAAATCTGGAATTCTCCATGTCTTAACAAATGTCCTTCGGCTGTGGTAGCATTTCCTCTGCATGATGTATGGGTCAGTGCAGATGGGGTGTACATGATGCTGTCAGCCAGGCCTAAGAGGCTTGCCAAATCTTCAAATGTGCTTCAGAGTGGCCCCAGACAATTCATAAACAATGGCTTTGCCTGAGTATGGGAGAGCTGCTTGACAACTTATTTAATTACTGGGTAGAAAAAAAGCCTAAACATGAAGAATTGAACCATGTGTCCTGTTCTTTAGGAAAAAAAGTAGTCTGAGGGAATCTCATCGTTGTTATCCAACATATAGTGGTCATGCTGAAAGTCACAGAGAATATTCTCCTTAGTACTGTTTCCTCTGTTTTATGTTGGCCCATTTACAGTAAATCTTGCAATAAAAGAATGAGGTGTGCTTGACGCTGCAGTGTACTCCAGTTAGCTTTGATATCCAAAGCGATCTAACTGTGACAACACAGACTGTTGCATGAGCTATTTTATCCTGTAGACAAACTTAACCACAGACAAGGTACTTTCTCAGCAAGTGAGTAGATACTTGTATTGTCTATATATGAGCCTGTGGGAGAGAGCATTTTCCTTTGCAGAAGGAGACCTGGGCAATGGACAGATGTTCACTTTGCCGGCAGCTGTGCTGGTTAAGACATTACCATCCCCAGATGTTTGATATTCCCATCTTGCGTATGTTTTTGCCTCCTGAGCTCTGCCAGTGGAAGGGAGCCAGGACGTGCTTGCTAAATGGGCTTCAGGCAAAGTCAGCTGCATAAGCTCAAGCAGCTGATCAAGGTGGCTTGAGATAACCTGCCTGCCTTTGCCTGAAGCTCATGCAACTGTTCTCAGCAAACCTCTGACTATGGAATAACCTCCAGTTGGCAATGTGAAGATCTGTAAGACAACTGTCAGCTGGTGGTCCTAGAGTCACTGCTGCTGCCCTTATTCACACTTATCCGTTCCCTTGTGTTTGTCAGGAATGAGGCAAATGAAGCATCTTTATGGTCCTTATGTTCTTGAATTGCTGGAGGCCTTGTTCAGGCAGTGAATACCACTTAAGGTTTCTCAAATTTATTCCCTGTTTCTTAGCCCATCTGAAAGATTAAAATTAGGTTCTGGTTTGTTGCTTACTTCCAGCACTCAAAGCAAACCTGGGTCAGAAACCCTAAGCTGGTCCAGCACTGAGTGTGGAGGACTTTATAGTGATGTGGCCTTGGAGGGGCTGGTTTTGCTTGCAATGTTTGATGTTGTGAGTTCTCCACCTGGATCACACATGATCCAAACCTCCCTGCACTCAGCCTCTCCTCAAGTGGATAGCTGCCTTCTGGAAAAGACTGGGCAGAAGGTTACCAGATTCTGGTTCATCTCCATAGACATTTGGAGGTTCCCAGCAGAAATCTGCTTACAAGAAAAGCATTTTTCTAGTTAAACCTACAGATTTCAACCACTTGTGTGAAGCTGTCTGGCCATCTTGCCTAATTCAGCACCTGGAAACAGGCATCAGAGTGAAAGGAAAAAGAGGTTTGGTGTGGCATCATGGTGAGAGGACTGGCTTGCAGAGCTTGGAGAACACAAGTCCCCAAAGATGGGGAGGAGAAGAGAAAAGGCTCAGGTACAGATAGAGGGAAAAGGAGCGCATCACAGCACTGTGGTTGGTGCTGAAGTTTTGTCATTTGATGAATTTCAAGTTTTAAGTATCCACGCAGGGCTAGCACAGCCCTGTGTTCCTGCTTGTGTGGTTGTTCTTTACTTACGTTCATGTATGTCCTTTACAGCATACGTGACCTGTATGAACTTTGCCATGCTGCTATGTTTCTGTAAGCTGTGCTTTCATGTCTCTATGTAGAAGGCAACATTTTTCCTTCCAGATTTACAGTGGTGAAGTTTCTTTATGGCCTTTGGATTTCCGGTGGAGATCAGTGAAATGGAAGGGTTTGTTAGAATTCTTTTTTCAACTAAGAGAAAAGCAGCAAGGATGAACCGGAGAGAAAATAGATGTAAGGAAGAAGTTCTTTACTGTGCTGGTGGTGAGGCGCTGGAACAGGTTGCCTAAGGAAGTGGTGAATGCTCTGTCCTTGGCAGTGTTCAAGGCCAGGTTAGACAAAGCCTTGGGCAACATGGCAAGTGTTGGTGTTAAGATGTTTTTAAGATCTTAGATGATATTAAGGTCCTTTCCAACCCAAACCAGTCTGTGATTCTATGAATTCCTAACAAAAGTGCCACACAGGCTGTTCCTTAACAAATTCCCAACAGTGTGTCTCAATTCAACTGTTTTCATTTTTAAATTTCAAGTCCAAATAAATGTTGTCTAAGGAATAACATTTTCCATCCTTTCCTTTCCATTTGTTTCACTTCTGTCTGATGAGAAACTCCATATGAAAGAATTAGTATTTAAACAGTCTTTGTGGATTAGAAACATAGAGAAGTGGAAGTTGCAGACTTCTGTTTGAGCATCACTGTTTGGAGCAAGAAAAGGTGTTTCTTTTGGAATTTTACAAGTGAATTGTTACTTTAAAAATATGGAAACTGTTGATTTTATGGTGCTCTTGGCTCTGATTTTTGGTGGAGGGGGGCTTTAGTAATTCTCTTCAACATAAAGGGTAGGCACCATTTTTTCCTTGTTTTGCTGCATTCAAAAATAGCTACAAATATTGGATTTCTGTTTCATTTCACTTTAATAGTACTCTGAAACCCTGCTTGTAATTAAAAAGTTTCACCCAGGGGGAAGGGGGGAAATGCCTTTTCTCTCTTTTAATAAGTTTGCAAATGGGACAAATACATCGTGCAGCCTGCAAAGAATCCAATATAGAAGAATCCCTTTTTATGAGTATCTCACATCTGTACAGGTTTTTTCCTTCCTTCTTCTTTTTCACTCTGAAAGTGAATAATTACTTCAGAAAAAGAATCTCTTAAAATAACACATTTGAAATTCAGCTTTGGTGTACGGACCTGCTAGTTCAAAATGCCTTTAGCAGAGTGGTATTGCTTTATGGTGTGTGTGAATGTGGCTGTAAAACCTTACCTGACTCCTCTGGAAAGCTCCTGGATCTTCCTTGCCTTAGGAAATATCCTGTCCACAGTCTTACTTATACAGAGTCCATTGTATCTACCTAAGAGTTATGGTGCTTCTGAAAATCCAAGTTAAAGTTTTTTGAACTTTGCAGTAAAGCTGGAAAAAGGGCAAAAAAAGAGAGAAACATAATTCAGATCTGTCTTGACTTAATGAGATTATTATGGAATGGACTGATTCCTTTAGGATTTGCCAGGAAAAAAAGAAAGAGGGGAACGGGAAAAAGCCACAGGAAAAAAAGAAGAAGCAAATGTAGCATTTATCAAGTTAGTAGTGTGTATAAAAATTACACAAGGAGTCCAGAGTTTGCCTCAGACACAGTAGTTGCCTGATACTCCAGAGTGATAACGTGACTGATCATCCTTCCTTGCTTCCTCTTGCAAAGGGGGGGAGAAAAAGAAAAAGAGAGAGTAGTAATATATCTTCTGTTGCTAATGCTGATATGCAATCTGAAGGGATTTGAGCCAACTTGGAGGGCTCTTTGAAACCAGCAGTAAATTTAATTAAGAAAGTTTGAGAGGGCTACGGATGGAATGGATAATACAGAGAAGATTTCATTTAGCTTTGAAGAGGAGCCCTTCCTAAGCAAGTGTTTCACATTTGGGAGGAAGGCTCAGAGGAGGACAACATTGCAGAATAATCTCTTTTTCTTTACATTTATTTTGGTCGCTCCAGATTGTTTAAAACAGAAGTGAGTTGGAGGGGAAGGTCTCACTTGTACACACTCAAATTATAGTGTTATCTAGAGTGAGATGCATTTTCTTCTGTGTTTTCACTTAAAAGACAATTATCTTGCTTCTGGTACATTTACTTTCTTAAATGAAAGTGAAATAGGAAATGAGAAAAGTAGGCAGTGTTTTGAGGGATGGTCCTGGTAGGAATTTCTGTTCATCCTTATTTTGCTGCTTGTTTCATTTATGTCTAAGGAATAAACTGTGTCATGCCTGTGCTAAATCAAGAGCCCTATGCCTCTAAAAAAACACTTCCCTTGCTAATGCCACCTGGAGAACAGTTGGCACATGGAATTTGGTGACCATCCTCTGAAACTGTCTGGTATGCTTTTTTCTTCCTTGAAAAGCAAAGTAGATTTCTATGTCAATTTGGGTTGGTTTTCCTATTGCATAAGTCCTAATTATTGCTGGGGAAGTCAGTTTGCACTTGCAGATTACCATCTTATTGCATGATTTTTACAGAGGTCATGTGAGAAATGGAAGTCTCAGAGTCAAAAATAACCTTTTTGTCTCATCTTCTCAAAATAAGATGTTTTGGAAATCCTGACCACAAGTTCAAGGTGTACAACATTTGGCATAGTTGTGCACACACAATGAAGTCCCTATAGAGCCCCCGAACCATAAAGTGAAATTGCCAATCAGAATTCCCTGGTGTTACTGACAAAACACCAGCTTGATTTCACCCAAAATACAAAATAACTTCTTTTTTAATGAGTATTTTATTGTAAAAATGAAGAGTTCAGGAGAATGAAGCATAATCGATAAATGGAAGTGCTTGTCACCCACAGAAAAGAGAACAATTGAAAGCCCTTAGCAATGGGCATTCAAATATCAGTTTAACTTGGACACAGAATTGCAGAGACCTCATGCAGGCTTACTTGGCAACACTTAACCTTCTTCGGTCCTCTGTTTCTATCATCCATTGCTATATTTAGCCCCATCTGTAAAAATACACTTTTGCCAAGGAGCAAAGGCAGGATAAATTGCAGAAAGCATGTAAGCAAACAAAAAATCACAAAGCTTACAGGACAGTCACAGTTGCAGTTTTGTTAAGCTGCTCCCCATTTGTTCCTTGGCTTTCTGTTACTTAGATCATAAAGCTGCTCAGGCAAGAGATTGGTCTTTTGGCTTTTTTGTTTGTGCTTAAAGCCCACAACACTTTGTACCTATGTCAGTACATTACATTTACAGAGGACCTGAACTGCCCCACTTCAGGGAAAAATGGGGAAATTTTGTGAAGTCCATTTAGTGACAGTGTTTTTTACAAGCACCTATAATGAATGTGGGCAGCTTCAAGTTCTCAGCTCATGGTCTGCCTTATCTGGGACTTATTACCTAGGTACAGTGGCATGCTAACAGATCAGTGTGTCCTGCAGGCAAGCCAAGAGTGACATCTCATCTCTGGCCAGCTCAAATTGTTGAAATAAAGAGATTTGCCAGCACTTTTCTGTGCAACCCTGCTGGAGAGGTCTGACTGTCACTAAACCAGCTAAGGTAATAGCCTGAGCATAGTCTGAAGCATAGCTGGCTGTAGAGCACAGTTACCATTTGGGGTAGGACTGCTTTTTGTTAATCAATGCAGGCATTTTTCTGACGTTGAGTAGTGCACTTGGCTGCTCACTGTTGTGCCAGGATGTTGTGCCAGGAAGGTATGGATCTATAGTGGTAAATTCTTTGTCATGTGCTTTGGAAATGTCTTGCATAAGGGAATTATCAGTGCTTTGGCACTGTCTTGCATAGTCACTGTGTCTGAAGTGGCTCAGGCTAGTGACATATAGGCAGATTTTGCCCAGAGGGACTTATTAGCTAGTGCGTGGACCACACTCTTACAGCTCTTAATTTGCTCTAACTGATTACTAATTGGAAGATGGATTTCTTGAATTGCTGGTGGTTAGCAGCCATCTTCTAATTGCTGTTTGTTCATACATCTGCTCATGGTTTGTTTGTGCATAATTATCCTTGAGTGATTTTTTCTTTTGGCATGTATTTCTCTGGAGAGCAATGTGAGTACCGCAGAGGTACTCTGTGATGCAAGGTAAAGATGTAGGAGGTATTCTTAGTGTGTATGTAGTGAGAAAGGTATAGGGCTTCGTCTGCTGTATCTACTAACAATACTATGTATGTTTAAAGGTTGGACTTGATTTTAAAGGTCTTTTCCAACCTAGCTGATTCTATGATCCTCTGATTTAAGGAACAGCAATTACTGTACTAAATATGCAAGGAATGGGCCGTGGAAACCAGCCACACTCTCTGTCTAATCAAACCTAACATGTGTGGCACCAGTGACATGCTAATAAAACTGTCAGACCTTGGGACTAGTAATTTACACCAGTGTTTTTAGATTCTCTGTAAGAAAAAAGCAACTCTTCTCATGGATGAAAAATGATGTGTGACTCTGTAAGACTGGGTTGAAAAGAAGCAGACGCTGATATTTCTAGGATTAATATTTTTGCCTTAAAAACATGTCTGTCATCAGCCTCCACTTATAAGAGCAGAGGAGCACTTATCTAAATAAACATGGGAGCTGTTTTATATGATGGGTCTGGTTTTTAAATAGTAAAAAATACTGTATCATTTTGAAAGGTATAGCTGCCGTTAGTGTTAACTTACAATACTAGGCTGGAATGTGTAGCTGTTCTCTGCATTAGGGTAATTTCAAATGACACTTTCTCACATTATCAGAGAACCTCCCTGCAAGGCCAGCATTGGAAGAGAGAAGGTTAATAACTGGAAGTGCATTTTGAAATCATTAGACAGGTACGAAGGAGACTAAACAGGATGAAGGAGAGACATTCACTTGCAACCGCAACCAAATTTTCTTTGTTTGCTTATTATCTCTTTTAATGACTACTAATAATGATGAGGCAGTAAGCCAACTGTAAGAATGAATTGTAATTTGCACCTGACCCTCATTCTTAGTCTTTATATAAGCATTTTCTGAAATTAGGAATGCAGTTTTCAGATGGATCTTCTCAGTTTTGGCTGCTTGGTGGTGTTGCTTTATCCAGGGATGAGGTGATGCCTCTATTCTGAAGTGCTTTGGTTAGCAGGGTGTTATTGGAAAGGTTGATAAAAGTATTTCCAGCTCCTTTGGCAATCTTTTTTGAATGAAGTTGGCCATGTTCTGTGGCCTGAACATGGCCTATGTATATGGTCTCACAGAGAATTTAGATACAAGACTATCCAGTCTGTGAGTGTGATGTGAACTTAGCTTGGAGGTAAGAGCCAAGCTGGTTGGCTTGCCATAATGGTGCTGTTCCAGATCAGGAACAGCAGCAGGCCTTTAGGCAGGTGCCAGAAGAGTTGGCCTGGCCAAATGTAGCCAGCCCTGGCATGTTATAGGTACCTAAATGGTTAAACTTATATTTCTGTAGGTCCTATGTCATGCGTAAGCTTTCCCTGAGGAACCTATGATCTTTATAGATCTGGCATTAGCCTATTTCAAATGCATTGCTGCCAATGAGGACCCAGTAATTAGCAACAGGATCCCACCCATGATTTAACAGCAGTAGCTGGATATGAACTTCATTGGAAAATATTTGGAAGAATAGACAGGGCAAATCTGAGTGTATGACATGGTCCATGCAGAAGGAGGAACAGACTTCTCAGGGGTTCATCCAGCCTCTCCCCATGCATGTGCAGATGGTTTGCAATCTAGGAAAGGAGGGAGAAACTGTGATTTTCGTATTAGTCTTGCTAGGACTGGGAAATGTCAGAATTTGCTGCTGATGCTTCTGTAAGCCATTACCCCTGGAGGAAGGAGGAAAGAGTAGAGGAACTGGGACTTGTAAGTAATTCTTCATCAAAGTGTTTCCCAAGGCTATTCCTAGAGAGCTGCAGATTCCTCAACACCCCTTGCTCAGGCTTGTGTTTAAGACTAAAATGTGTTACTTTCCCTTGATCACAAGGCAGAGTGTGCCCTATCCTGGAGTAAATCCAAGCCATATCTCTGGGGAGGAACAGCTCTAGGTGTAGTACAAAGAAGTGGGATTGTGCACTGTGTTATTAGAAATGTTACTATAGATAAGTACCATTGGCCTATGGTGAGTCTAATCCTATACTGCTTTAGGTTGACTGAAACTATCCCTGTGACTGTTTCACTGTAGGAACAGTTTCATAACCTACTGGTTTCATTAAGGTAACCTAGTTTTCCTAAAACTTCATTTCCAAGAAATCCTCTGAATGGGCTGCAGTTTAGCAGTTTTTCTTGTTGAAGTCTGTATAACATTTTGAAATGTATTTTTAACTCTCTTTGCTATGTGCTTAGGATAAACAGGATCTCTTGTTAATGAAAAACTTTAATGGATGCATGAAGGAAGTAGTGTCTATGTAATCCTATACTTCCTGAGGTTACCTCAGCAGTATACGTGCAGCATAACATTTAAGGAGGGTATGTGCATGTCTTGTAAAAAGCTAAAAGTACTGTCCTTACTACTGCTACGACAGTATTTTTATTTTACCATGGGCGTTCTACAGATATCAGTGTGCTTCATCATCAAACCTTCAGGCAAGGGCATTCATAACGTGTGGAAACAACTGGTGAAGGATTAAATCTCAACCTCTCCAGTACCTCATTGAACTAAACCACTGAAGGTTTGTTCTCTTTTTGTGATTGGTGAGGGGTATTCTGGTAGGTTTTGACCTAGTCACAACTTTTCCCAATTCAGGTATGTAGGTACTTTCTAAATTCAAGAACAACCTGAGTTTGTTTCATTCATGACCTTTGCACCTTCAAAAAATGAAGCTCAAATTGCACAATGAAATGAAGTTCATATTGTCTACAAGAATGTATCCACACTGCTGAAAATAAAGCCTTTATTTTGTATTGAAATGCCAGATGTCACAATTTGTTGGGCAGTTGAAGATTTAATTCACTTGAGTCTTGCAATTTAGTACCATAGATAACTTAAGGGGAATTATTGAAAAGAATGCTCTAAGGCAAAGCTGTGAGGACACATCTGTAGAGTTTCTTGTCATTACCAAGTATATTAAAGAATGATGATGAAGTGAGAGTCAGAATTGTCACCTTTCTCAGGACCACAATGGTACTAGTATTCTGTGTGTGCAAGAAACACGCTGGGGACACTGGGGGGATTTAATAACTGTTTATCTCTGCGAATGGGCTGTTCAGAAGGAAAAGCTGTTCTCAGAAGGGAGGCCAGGGCTGTGCTGTAATGTGGGAATTGAAGTGGGGGTGAAGGTAGTTGCCAATAGCTGACAAAGTGTGGGGTTTATGGGAGTACCATTTACTCTAGGTCATAGCAAGAAAAGCCTGTATGGTAGTATCACAGAGCTCCAAAAGAAGAAGGGGAGGCAAAAAAGGAAAACCTTTGTGCAAGTTTATCTTATGAAAAGCAAGTGCTATTTATAAAACTACATTGTGGCAGTGATTATCATTTTGCAAGCATTGGGTTAGGACTTTGAAAAGTTATGCAAATGCACTGGTCGTGTATACGCAACTGTACACCCACTGAACTGTGCTTCATGTGTTCTTGATGCCAATGAAAACAAAGCAGCCTCCAATTGATTTAGGGGAAAAGTCATAGCTGCAAGAAGCCAGGACCTGTTTTACAGAGCTACTGCTCTGCTTCTTATAACTGAAGTTAGGCAAGTCCCTTGGATTTAACCCTAACTTTCTTATTACCTAAGATGAGACATAGAAGAAGAAGCTGAAAAAACTTGTTAGTGGTTTTTAATAATTTTTCTGGCCACAGTTTCCAGTGTAACATGTTTTGTTGCAATTTTTCATAGCAACTCTTCATTTTAGATAAGAAATAAATAATCGTGGCTCACAGCAAAGCTTCCATAGTCACTGGAGACCTCTGGTGTAACAGCTCAATTAATCACTAATAGCTGAACTCTCTCCTGCAGTGGCATGCCAGGAGCATTTCCTTGCCAATGTCTTTGCTTCCCTTCTGCTCTCCCCATGCGGCTGCTGCTCTTTACCCTCAAGGTGATGAAGAGCTCTGCCCCTTTCTGCAGTGTGCAATGTGGGGCTGCCTATTCCTGATCATGTGGTTGTCTTGGCCCATTTTTCACTATTGCTCTGTCCAACCTTTAGGATATTTATTCAAAATGCTGTCATCCAAAATGGGCTGACAATCAATGCAAAGACTCCCATTGATTTGTATGACCTTTGATGAAGTCTGAGCCTACATTCTGCCTTAGAATCCACCTCTTCCACCAGCTGTATGTCTTCTAACATCCAGCATTATATATTGTGCTATAGTAAGTGCTGTATGGCACTAGATCCCTATTGCTGTTGTCCCTAGCAGCAGAGAGATATCTTGGCACTGTTTGTGTGTGCTCTGTGCAGCAGCTGGCAGGTAGATTAGAAGGAGAAGCATAGCCTGTAGAAGGACGTCTAGTTTATAGGAAACCCCAAGAGGGTATGTACAGAGGTACCTGTTGTTTCAGCATCTCTGTTACGTAGCTCTCTATTAATAGAGAGGTAGTTGTAAATTCAGAAGTCTGAATGCTTCTACCCAGCATGGACTATATAAGGCTGTGTGGCAGCAATTGATTTAATGAGACATGCAGCAAGGAAGAGAGCTTGATTAAAGAGTGTGTGAAATGGCAGCAAGTGATGGAGGTGATGTGAAAGGATTGAAACTAGAGGAAAAGAAGCTGGATTTGAGATGTTGGCCAATCATCTCCATGCTGAAAGCAAGAACTAACCTGCTGCAAAGCACTGAGCATTGTTGGTAAAGTTGAGAAAATGAAGATAACTTTTTAGATATTCTCTTACTGGGGAAGACTTCTGAGAAGTGTTCTGTTGTTAGGAATAGGGCCTGGGATAATTAAACAGCCCACAAAGGTGTTTGGGGCGCAGTGGTATTTTTAACTTACTATTACCTAGCAGAAAGAATAGGCACTTATGTTTCAGAGTTGAAAGCCCTGCCTTCTGCATGTAACTTCAGAGACATTAAAAAGTACCTAATAAAAGACAGGATAATTTGTGTAACACATTATTTCTACTTGCAGAAGAAATTTGTTGAAACAGATCTAACCCTGGGAAAAAGCCCATGTTTTTGAACTGTCTAGGAGAAGGATCAATAAAATAAAAGCTCCCAAAGCAAGAACAAGTGTATAGGCTCCAGCTGAAAGCATCCAGCACTCAGGGTAGTTCAGGCCAGTTTTGAACACAAGTATCATAAATCCGTGTAGGTACTAGGGAAAAAGAAACAGGAAAGACAGGACGAAAATGCTTCATCTCATGGGACTAGTGCAATAGGTATGAGACACAGACTTGTCTTATGTCCCATTGCCCCTGCTAACCTAGGAATAGAGTTACTGCTCCAGGAGCAGTAGAAATAAGGAATCTTTGTTTCTATAGATGTGTAGCTCTTGCTCCTTTAACTGCCTTAATTGCAATAATCTGAGCTTTCTTCCAGCATCTTTGTGACATGAGCACCAGGCAAAAAGCAGGAGTTGTGGGAGATACTGCCTAGACAGCCAGCTGCTGCCTAACACTGTGGGATGCTTTCTGGTGTACCCTCTGGGAAGGAAACCGGGGGCTCCCCACTCTCTACAGCCATCCGGTTTTGACAAACTTGCAGGAATTTAATGTCCTTGAGATCTTAATGTCATTTTATTTTTTGCCATTTTATCTCTAGATACCTTTTTTAGAGGAGTCCCTTGATCGAACATTTGTGGCTGGAGCTGGTGAGGGAATCACAAGCTGCAGGTGTGCCTGGTTTGTGCCTGCGTAAGCCTTTTTTCCTTAGGAAATCAGCCTGCAAGGGGAAAAGTACACACCATGATTAAACCCTTCAAGACTTCCAAGTGAAGGGGGCTGTTTACAGTATCATTTCCAATGGAGCCAAGAGCTCAGTTTGTAAGCCCTGGAGGGCCGATGGCTGCTGACTGTTCAGCTGTTGGATCAGTGAGCGATTTGATGTTAGCTGGATTGTGAAGCCAGATGTAGAACAATCCCAGTGACACTTCTGCACAGCACTATAAGAGTGGAGAAATATGACCAAGTGCTGGCTATTGTGTCCCCCAATTGAGAGTGCTGTATGACCTTCCCCAAGGAGCTCTTCTGCAGTTCCAGCAACTGTGAGATTTTAGGAGCAGTGTCCCTGCCTGTGCATATTTAAAGAAGGCTACTGTGCAACCCAAGGTTTCATTTTCCACAATGTTCCCTTTCACCCAAGGGAGTAAATACCCTGGTCCTTCACCTTCTCCAGCTGGAGAGTCAGTGTAAATAACGTTTCAAAACTTGACAGAACCTGCACCAGCATCTCCCCAGTAGTCTGATTTCAAAGTGGAGAGCTATAGCCCAGAATAGTGAACTTCACTCTCTAGGAGGACCCTAGCAAACAAACACAGCCCACCACTTCCCTCTGAAAAGGAGAAAACTTCTTTTCTCCATCTAAGCAAACCTAGGGATTGTGGCTCTCGAGAAGTGGAATCAATGGCAAGATCAATTGGCTTGGTACTGACACAAATTGCTTTGTACACATGGTGTTTGGTTGAGGGAAAGCATAACAGTATTCAGAGGCTTCTTCTTACCCTAAATTTCTAACTAATGGATACTTTTGTTAATTCCTTATTAGATGGGTACAACCACGTACATATCAATTTCCAAAAGAGGGAGGCTTTTTGGTTACTCAAGATGTTCTGACCCTGTGACATTTTGCAACCACACTTGCAATGTGCTAGGAGCTCAGGGACATGAATTTACAGTACTTGGAGACAAATAAAGAACTTTCTTATTAATGCAGGTTGTTGGTGACTCAAACAGTACATCTGTACCGTAAGGTGCAATACATTTGTATCATAAGGATGCACGTGGAGGGAGAGGTGATAGAGTCAAACTCCTACCTGCTAGAAATTGATAGAGTTCTTTAGGCTTCTCATGGTTGTGTCAAAGAATGCTTTTGCATCGGATAGAGAGAAAAAATCGTTTAAGAATTGTGCCTTTACCCTAGAGTTTGGTCTAGAAATTTATTCATAAGAATCTTTCTTGCAATGTGTATGGATTCAGGCAATTTTAAATGCATTTAAGACAATAATTTGTATCCTTACTAATCTGTATGATCTGGTGTTAATATGAAGGTGAGCTCTTCAGAGCAGTTAACACTTTAGACTGTCACTAGGACCACTTTCTAAAGCATTCCCATAGCAGTCATGTATCAGCAAATAGGGTTTGAGATGCAGATCTGGAGTTTAAAAACTTAGTACAGACAAGAAAGTATAAATACCTGCTGCTTTAAGCTGAAGATCTTATTCTGAATTTTATCCAGTGCTTTCTAAAGAGGCATTTTTAAAATCCTAGTCTAGACAACAGATGAGGCTGCAGGGATGCGGGAAGCCCTGGCTTGTCTGTCTGTATGTTTGCTGAACTGATTGATGTGCTGTTTGCTTTTATGCTGAGAACTGGTTTGCTAATTTGTGCATTTCCTAAAACCTTCTCCCTGCTGTGACTCTTCCAGGCAGCTCTCATTGTGCATGACATGGCTATTTCATGGACCCTGCAATACTGTGTAAGGGTGAAGTAGCCAGAGGATCTCCCACATAGGGCACCAGCATTCTTGTGCAGTGTCTTTCATCTGGTTTGTGAGAGAACACCTAGTTTATTTCTAGATTAAAACCACACTTTAAATACTCTATCCTCTTACTTTCATGCGTGAAATTGACTTATGTGACACATCAGGGACTGTACATCTCATTGTAATATCAAGGTATGAGTTTACAAGCATGTGTTTCCAGGGGAGTTTTGAAAATGCTTGCATAGTACATGCTGCTGACCCTTTTTATGTATTTAGTACACATTTGGGAGGTAGTGAAAGTCTTTACTATAACACAGTAGTTCGTAAGTCAGGCAGAGCTCCTAGTGACCAGTAGTGTATGCAAGCAGATACACTACTGAATTCACATAGGAAGCCTTATACACATCAGTAGATGTGGTGTAGTGAAGTAGGAGTCCTCGTACGCCTTAATCTTTTCATTTTCCAGAATGGTAAAACTCATCACTACCTGAATCTCAAACAAAATGTCTATCATTTTATCAGCAGATTCTATTTATTGCCTTTATGCTGTTACTGTCACAAAAATGATAATGTCTCTATAATCTCATGGTGTGGTCACCTGTACCATGTGTTTATTTGGCTTCTCTTATCACTGGCATGGGGCAGACTTGCTCAGTAGTGACCCTGTTGAACTGTCAAAGGTATTTTTCATGCTGGGCATAAAATCTTTATTCATATTTGGAGACAATCTTGAACATCTGTCTTAGTTCTTACAGGAACCCCTGCTGAAGCTACAGTGCGCATCTGACCTCGCTCTAATATCTGAAATATGTATACTGGAATTGAAAGAAATGTGATTTTGATACTTCTACGTATTATTTTTCCTCATAAGAATGACCTCACTGGTAGCAAATTAAACCTTTCACACTTACAGAATGAAAGTTAGAAGTAAATGCCTCTAATCCACTGTGAGCTGAATCCTAATGCCAGCACTTAGACACAATACTCTGTGAAATCGATGGAAATTTTACTTCTGTTGGAGGATTAGCAGAGTCTTTCAAGCACAAGGTGAACCCAGGGCAAAAATAGGGAGTAATCTTTTTTAGATGATTTATAGCTTCACTAAAGCACAGAAATAAAGCCTGAAAGTGAAATGGAAAATGAGAGTCCCTCAAAAAATGTGGTTCTTGATAATCCTCAGTTAACCTTTAACATTAAATAATATTTATATAAGGCATTATTAAGCTTAGGCATGCTTGTTATCAGTGGCAAGCAAATTGGGAGTATGGAAACCTCTATCCTGAGATTTCAGGAGTGCTTTCAAAACATGTCTATAACAAGGGTAGCTCTGCTGTTGTTGGTCACTGTTCTCTGTCTCATGGTAGATGAAGCTCCCGGCCTTTGGGGAGCTTTTGGACAGTTTTTGCTGCAGACATTTTCCTCTCCATCTTTCCTAACGCAGAGGCTGCACACATACTGTGCACCAGGCGTGGGGTAGCCTGCCCAAAAAACATACTCTACCCTTCATCCAGCAGCTCCATCAAAGTCAGCCACAGCATGGTAGGTTTGTCTCTCGACTCTGCCAAGTTTCTTGTGTCCTTATTCAACAATGAATATCACAGTCAAGGTAGGAGCTTAGCAGAATTGGATGAATGGCTAACTAGAGTAGCTCTGTGCTTCCATTTTTAGGGACATCTCTGTCTCAGAGATAGATCTCTCACGGAAGAATTAGAAAGTGCTGTTTCACCTTTCCTTCTCTTCTGTCTCTTGAGAAAGCTGCTGAGACGAGACGATACCTCAGCGCGTACCAGCCTCTGAGCCAACGCCAGAGAGCCTCTTGCTTTGTTTTGCAGATATGAGGTGGCAGCAGGCATTTCAGTGATTTTGTCTGTCTCTGAGGTGGAAGATTAATCTTTTCATTGTAGGCTGTAGATTTCATACAAAATCTGTTCCCTCCAGAGGACTTGGGTTGCAGCAGCATCCCTGATTAAGGCTTCAGCTTAACTATCACTCTAGGATTTACTTGCCTAGCTCTTGAATAGTATTTCTCACAGGAAGAACATGTCATTTGTACTTTATTGATCTATGCTGGCTTCCACTTCAGTCTTTGCTTTACTGGAAGGTGTTGCTTCAGACCTGGAATATTCTGGCTGCCTGGGAGATGCTATGCTTAACAGGGATATGCGAGCTGAAAGCTGTAGCTGTAATTGGGAGGTGGAGGAGGCAAGGTGTTCACTGTTTAGTTCCCACCCTGGCAAGGGCCATCCAGAGCCAATCTTTGCTCTCTGGAGTTATTTTTCCCTCAGGTTTTTTTTTTTTTTTTTTGATTGAACTTTTGTTGCACTGTCTTTTAATCTCTCTGGCTCTATTTCATGCAATTGAAAGCACTGGCAGCACTAGCTAAGACTGCTTTGAAAGCTGATGTTCTGAATGCTTTGTGAGTTTTGAATTGTGATGACTGTGGCTTTTAGGAAGATAGAAATATTGTGTAGGTTTTACCATTTCCTTATAGTGACTAATGAGTTATCTCTCTAAGCTCTGTAGGGCAAGTAGAATTTTTCTTACTTTAAATGGTACAAGTTGATCTGTTTTAGCCTGGTTTTGAACTTGCACCTGGCATTATATTCAAGCCAAAGAGCCTATCAGGGGCAGCAGAAAGTTAGACTAGAGTCTGGTGTTAAAAAGCAGCATTACCCTCCCTGGAAGCAGAGGTAAAGGCAGAGGTGAAACCAGACTAGGTTTTGTGCAGAGGCAGGACTGGTACAACAGATAAAAGAGGAGCTATACCCAAAAGGTTGAAATTAAGAAGTATTTCATATTATGCAAGGCATTTTGTGTTAAAATACATTTATACAACAACTCTGAAGGCAATGTCTCAGTAATATGCTAAACCTGAGCTTTGATTCAATCTATCAGAGAGACAAGGCTCCAGAGCAGTTCCACAGAAACATAGAATAGGTATTAGGTATATAAACAAGGTTGCAAGAAAGGACCTGTGCTCACCGTGCGTAGGACCATTGTTCTGTCTTATGCGAACATATCCCTGATCCTGTCAGCTGGCTGGCCGAGGTCTCCATGCCCAGCTTTCCCATGTGCTGAATTGTCACTCAAGTTTGAACTTTGTCTTCCCTTAGCTTTTTTCCCTGGGTGGAAATGACAGCACTGCTTCAGAGAGCCCTTCTTTGATATTTTCTCTTTCATTCTGCACCTGTGTCTCTTCTCACAGAGCTATTCCCTGAGTATCATAAGGGACATCAGCGGAGAATTCATTTTGTTTTGTCAAGTTTCTGGTCTGACCCTTAATTTAGAGCAGTCATTTCAGTCTACAATAAACTCTGTGTTCCTGCATGCCGCAGTGAAAGAATTATGAGTAGTCCTTAGCCACGTGCATTCAGGATGCTTTGGTAGCCCCATGGGACAGGTAGACTTCAGTGCCTGAAAACTTATGGAATGGGGCTAAAGTCAGGATGTTATTTTCTGTATAATAGTATATATGGGGTCTGCCTGTATGTAAAAGCTTTTACATGATTCACTGAGACCATTAGGAGTGAAAATGCATACCATCATTTCAGGCATAGAGCTCTTTAGAATGAACAGCTTTTTCCATCTCTCCCCAGGGAACCCCAAGAGGCATCCAGCATGTAGCTGGGAAGAGACTGTTCATAAGTCTTCCATCACAGCATCCAGGAACACAAAGCTTATTGTTGGGATGAGCCTGCAGCTCTGAATGATAAATAAGGCAGGGTAGTTAGATTAAAAGGACTGACTTCCCTTGCTAAGACAAAAGCGTACTGATTTTTAACATGTAACAACCTGGACCTCTCATGAGTGTATAGAGCACATGTTGGTGGAGAGTCTAGAGCTAAACAGTGTTCTGTAAGCAAGGTGAAGTAATCAGGCAACAGGGCAGAATGAGAACAAAGATCTCTTTTGACTGAGTTAATCTTAGACATATATTCTGTGCTTTCACCTGTGCTTTTTGCCTGTCTCTGTTTCTGGTGTTCATTGATGCACCAGGATATATCCAGTCCAGGCTGCTTATTTCATATACCCTCTTGCATTTCAGTTCTCTGAAGCAAGCAGACCTTCTGGCTTTGCATAGTTGGGCTTGGAGGCTAACAAAAATGTGCTTTCTTAAGTGATTTTGGCTTATTTGGTTTCTGAGGTCATGGACATAATGGAAGAACACCTGCTCTCATCTTGCTTCAGCTCTTAATCCCTGTCCCAGACAAGCCTAGAAGGGCACGACACAGGAGGTGAAAAATAATATAAAAAATGGCTCAATAGCTTATTTGAGCATCCGGAAAGGTTCATGGATAATGATTTTATTCTCCCTGGCTTTCTCATATCCACACCAAGAAATAAGAGAAAAAGACATTCTTTCTTCAACCTACTACATTCGTTGCTTGACAGAATTAAAAATACATGAATAATCCAAGATCTGTGCAAGCAATATTGAAAGCATTGAAAGTCAGTAGTTTTCTTGCATGCCTGATGCCAGCAGAGATTTCTGTTGGCAAATAATGCTTTGACTAAGACTTTTCAAGGCTTGTTACCAGTTTGTGCACATCTACTTGACCTTTTGCTTTATTTTTCTTTCTAACTGAGCCTGTTTTCCTTCAGGGTGGCCAGACACAGTGCATCCGAGAAGTCTGCCCCATTCTCTCATGTCCCCAGCACCTCAGTCTCATTCCTGCCGGGCAGTGTTGCCCCAAATGCTTGGGTGAGTGGTGTTTTTCCTGGGAATTTTGTAATTTGTATGGGATATGTTTCTGTATAATAACTTTCATGCCAGTATTTCACAACACAATTCTGGGAGACATTATTGCTCAGAGGAGTTTATAACCTACAGGTTTAAACACATACTCAGGGTCAGTGTGTAGGGTTGTGATGGGTGGTTCTAAGCAAGCAGCCACAGAAGACCATTTGAGTGTAGACCATTTGGCTTGCTTAGGAAGACAAATACAGAGGTGCTTCATGACTTCATTGCACATTTTTCAAAGGAGATTCAAGAAGGAAGAAGTGTTTTTCTGAAGTTTGCCACAAGAAAAAGGCCTCACCCTCTCATGTTTTTATTGAAGTGTGCATTTGCATTCTTGGTTTTGAGGAAATGCAGGTCAGAGGAAACTTCTGGACTGAAACTGCGTTCTTAGAAGTTGTGGTCAGAGAGGCCAAGGACCCAGGAGTCTGTCTCTTAAGGTGGAATCACAGTTTCAGACATGAATATTTTCAGTTATGTCTTTCCAACACATTTTAAAGAAGTCAGAGGCCTCTATGAAGGGTTAGCTCTTCCAAGTCATGCCAAGGAAGGCAGTAACTTCTGAGAGTCCTCATTTTGCTCTTACCATGTCCACAGATCCCACAGGTTTATGTCCCTCAGCATGTGTCCCTCTGTTTCGTAAGCAAAGGACACTTACAGCCTACCAAGTAAATTAGCTTTAATTTTGTCTGTAAGGTTGTAACTAGGTTTGGAAAAATTTCAGCGTTGATAACTCCCAGTTCTGTAACAGAAACTTCTTGTCATTTTGACCATACCTTTACTACTATACAAAGTCTATTTCTAAGGCTACGTTAGGGGTATAGAGAGATCTGGCCTTGGAGGCAGCAAGCCATAGAGTTCCAGGTTCTTATGATAGTTAACATTTTTGGCTGATTGAAACGAACCTGAATTTATTTATTTATCAGTGTATTTATCTATTTGTTAATTGAGAAGTGCTACAGATAAATATCAGCCTTGGACTTTAACTGCAGCACTAGAGAGTAATACAGTAGAGCAATGAAATGGAGAGCAGTCCAAACACCAAGCTTCTGTTTTGACTGAGGACATTTTTCCTTTCCTTCTGTGAACTTCCTTGGCCTCTCCATCCCATGCTTTTCCTAACTGAACCTTTCCCTCCTTGACCCAAGCATTCAAAACCCAACTTTAATTATTGACTGCTTCATGGGGATTTTTCTACAGGTTCTTTTTTCCTCAGAAATGTCTGTAATAGATAATGTCTATTCACGAGGAAGCATTGGAAGTATTTTAGTGGAGGTAGAGACAAGGGATGTGTAGGACACCACATGGCAGCTAGGAAAGAGAAACATTTTCAGGGATGCTGAGGCAAGGCTTTTAAAGTATCATGTGGAGGATCTCCCTGCAATTAAATTCCTGATATTCAGCATATATAACTTAGAAGAATGCAGTTGACTCTACTGGGACTTGAATTATTAGTTTAACTAGTGGTTATGTGCCAGCAAAGCCAACCATTAAGCCAGTATCTTCATCCCACATCTTTTAGAAGTGGTGGGTCCTTTGTCAGTGCTTTTTTACCAACCATTTGAGCAGGGTTGGCCACCCAGAATTGAGCTGGGTGGTTTGCAAGGCATGGGAAGAGGGTGTGAGAAAGAACTGGACTTCTCTTCAATTGCTGACATAAATTATTTGATTGAAATGCTGGCCCCACATAGAGTAATAGAAGTGTTGTTACAGGCAGGACTGTAGTTAGGCTTTGCCTATAAGTGGTACATGGTAGTAGAGCAGTTCCTTTTAGGGCTACTGAGCATCCTCAGCTGATTTTATACATTAGTTCTGTAAGAGGAATCAAGCCTTTTCAGAATGATACACATTCAGTAAATGGAAGGCTGGTTATACAAGCACAGATTAGCTCAAGGTAGCTAATTGGCAAGAGAGATGTTCAAACTGTATCTAACTAAAAAATTGCAATTATTTCTTAACTTTTGTTTAATAGTTACTTTAACATCAGATTTGTAAAAACTCAAGGCTAATCCAGTGAATTTTGCTGTGTGCTCATCCTTTTATTCACTTACACCTCAGAGGAAAATGGAACCTTTTTCTTTTATGCTGTCCCACATTTATCAATAATTATTGAAAAGAGAAGGAATAGCAGAGTGCCAACACATGTTGATTTGAGAGCTAAAGTATTGGCCTAATACTTAGTGACTTCTTATATGTACTTATAGTGGTCATTCGTTATCTTGGAATTGATGCCTATTTGATATCAGACCTCAGAAATGATAAGAAAGGAGACTGGCAGCCTCTTATTAAAGAACTTAGTAGTTGGCTGCCACCAAAAGTAAACAGGGGAAGTATTAAAAAAAAGGAAGATAAGTGTAGTGTTTTTGTAAAGCGCTCATTTTTATGTATCCTAATGACCACTTGTTTAAAATAACCTACTAGGAAGCAAGCTGAGGAGCAAGAGAAGCTTGTAGGCCCACAAAGTGCGTTGCAACTTGAATGCAAAAGTGCTTGCAGGATTGCAGGACGTAAGGAAGGATTTGATATTGATGCTGCCTTCTCTGTGTAGTGCTCTTAACCTTGCCTCAGCCTCATGAAACACAAATGTTTTATGGGTTATGGAAATTAAATATCCTGTGTTGCCCTCATTCTGCTCATAAATGCTGCAAATGCCTGTATTTCTTGCAACCCTGGTGAACATGGTACACTAAGCTATCTTAATGAGAACAGACAACACCTATGTTGGTTTTTTTGCATCTTTGTCACTGAGTTGATTTAGTTTGGCTGCTGTGACCCCCTGAAGTAGATATGCTAAAGCCAGTTAAGGCTGCTTTATTTGATAAGTTATTGCATTATGTTAAAGACTGTTTAAACTAGTTTAAGTGTACCTACCCTAAGAGTTTGCAGGGCTTTTTATCCCTTTAGCTGCACTATGCACTTTATGATGAGAAGGAGAAGAAAGATTTTTCCAATATAAATATGGCATAAATCATATTTACATTCCCTCTCACAGCAGAATTTGTACAGATGAATGTGTGCTAGAAGAACAGTGAACTGTTAAAAGCGCATTTTTTTTTCACACCAAAATGGAAATACATAGCAAATGACACATTGCACATTAATTTGGTCTGGTGACAATAAGCCCTACTATTTTTGTTGACAATATGGCATCTTTTCAACCACATTCTGTTTCTATTACTGTTTATTTATATTCAGGACAGAGGAAAGTGTTTGACCTCCCATTTGGAAGCTGTCTCTTTCACAGCAATGTGTATGATAATGGATCTTCATTTACTTATGACAACTGCACAGTGTGTACATGCAAGGTAAGTCCTCAGTGCTTTGATATTGTGTGCCATTGGTCATCTGGCTTGGCAGTAATTTGTAGGGCTGTGGAATTACAAACCCTAATACTGTTCTTTGGCATCTCCTGTGGTCCCTGAGAATCTGATATGAAGAGCACTTGCAGTTGTGCTAGGAAAGTCTGAAAAGCTACTGATTGCCTCAGCTGAGACATGTTGCCTGATGCTGCATGCCTCAAAATGGAGTTGCTTCAGGTTATGTGATCCATTTCGAGTTTTCATTAGAGGAGAAGAGGTATTTCTAAATGGCGAATTACCATATCTTTGCTGAAGGACAGTGATTTTTTTTCAGCTCCTTTAACATGAACTGTGACCACTTGCGCTTCTGCATCTAGGTAAAAAGCATGAAAATGTCACCAAATCAGTAAGATTTTGCAGGCCAAGAGAAGGAGAAGTTGGGCTTCAGCTTCACAGGCAATCAAAGAGCCCCTTAATCCAGTAAATAATTTTTATTTTCTCCAACCTGACCTATTCAAATCACTTGGGCTGTAGTGTGGGTGGATGCATGACTGAGTAAGCAGAAATGTTATGCTAAGGACACACAGGAGCACAAACATCATAGTGACGGTTTCGTGATTTCCTTTTGTCCTTTTACTTAGGATTCAACAGTGATATGTAAGAAAAGGTGCTTACTTCCTGGTGAATGTAATAAAAACAAAGACCACTGCTGCAAGGAGTGTGTCTCATATCTCTCTCCTGAGGAAGTGAGAGTGTGCAAGTTTGGCAACAAGATCTTTCAGGTAAATTTTCAGGTGTGGCTCAAGAATAGATGCCCTTGTAAAAGCAAACCTTTGCAGAGCTTTCCATCTGCAATTTTTCTTCTAAGTTTGTGTAAATTCTGCTAATACACAGCAGTTAAAGGTTAGTTTCTCCTTGGTCAGGCATGTTCTCTTCCTCTCTGAATGCAGAGATTCAAGTTGCTGTCTCATGACAAGTAATACATTTTTTGTAAGAAATAGCAGTGCTCTACTTTCCCACTGATATTCATGGAACAGATACTCCGAGTGGTGTGTTGTAGGCTTTACCTGCTGAGCTGAAGAGTCTCTTCCATAGCTGAGCTAATAGGAGCTTTGCAAAGTTTGTCTTGGCTGAGTTATTCGTCTTGATTTACTACATTTCAAGTCTCTGCTAAGGACAGCACCCCTGACAGCTTATGTTAGGATAGCCATAACTGTTACCTACTGCATTCTCACCCGGTGTTTTCAGAACACTTCTTCTATTGCTGAGACCCTGTTAAGTGTTCCAAGTAATGTGGCTTTTTTTTTACACTGTGTCAGAAGACAGTTCTGTCACCTCGTGAGCCATCTGTGAATTATGAAACTCTTGAATCAGATCAGATGTTAAATCTTCATGAATGCTTGGTTTGCTCAGCCAGAATTACTTCCCAATTATTCCATCTTTTGTGTACCTAGCTAAAGTGTTTATTCTGGAAATTGCATGTGAACCTACTGTATGCTGAGACTATACACCATGTGATTGGCGCTTTCACACTGGTGCTATTGTGCTTCAGGAACACATGCCTTCTTCTTAGGCACCCAACTAAAATATCCTGCTTCTTGTGAAGATTTTATTATATTACTGAGTATTATATGGAGTGAGAAAAAATAACGAGACAGTCCTCCCATTTCTGGCTTTGTGAGCAAAAAGGCAAATCCAGCATCACTCTGTTGAGGTTAATGGTCTGACACAAGCAGAATGGGCACAGCGAATGTGTTTTTGCACACCCGTGTAAAACCAGCTGTGATACACTCTGGTACCTCAGCAGATGCTTGGAGAGCAGTCATTAGTGGCCCACAAGAACATATGCTGCATCAGGAACATCAGGCAATGGTAACATGGCATGGAAACTAAAGACAGGAGAGAGACAGCCTTTGACCAAGGATGCTGTGCTGAATAAGTTAGGCTCCTTGGTATTTCAAATTTACTCTGTTTTTCACTCTGGTCAAAACATCATGTCGAGGTGGGCACATAATTGTTCACAGCTGTCTGGTTGGACTGCCTGTTCCTGTCAGATCTATCTTCACCCTTCCTTCACAGCAGCCCTGTAAAGAGAAAACAGGCACATTTTGGCTCTAAGTGGGCTAGCACAAGACTGTAAATGGATGAGACAGACTGTTTTAGGAACCACACTTGGCAAATGTAACAATGTGTATAAGGAACCAGGGCAGTTCCACAAGCAGTGCTTTCCAAATAAGTGGGGACAAGATCATGAGACATGTTTTGCTCTGCGCCTATGACTTTAAGAACCATACATAAACTGTCTTACCTGCTCTGAATGTGAGAAATTCAGCACTGTATCTCTTCTAAGCATTCTCAGATGTTTAGCAGATCAAGTATCTGTGAAAGTGCTGTGAGTAATCTAAATTAGGATTCATTTTTCGACCATTCCTGCCCTAAGCCAAAATGATGCTGCATCTGGGAATAAATTCACTATATGCTGACATCTTAATCGAACACTTTCACATGCAACAACTTAAAAGACACCCCTCAACCCAGTGAATCAGGTTTTTCTCATTATGTGAGCTTAAATGAAAACTGGTGGTAGGTGTGATCAAATCTCTGGCAACAGTGGAGAGAAAACAATGTAAATTAGCAGGACACTGATTAAAAAATGTAAATGTGACTTGGTTACCATTGGAAAGATGGATTTCTGACCTAGAGGTCCAAGGCGAAGAAAACCCTACTGATTGTGAACTTTGTCTTGAATCTGACTGGTCATGGACAGACACCTCAAAATAATTTAGTCTGAACAATGACACAATGCCAAAAGGAAAAGTCATCCTTTCTTGTGCAATGATACATTGCTGAAATAGTTTCCTCTTGCCACCCCAGCTGATACTGTATCATGTTCCCTCTTGCAGGATGGAGAGTTGTGGTCCTCTGTGAACTGCACCATCTGTGCTTGTGTAAAAGGCAAGGCAGAGTGTCGCAAGAAGCACTGCATTCCAGTCAGCAGCTGTCCTCATGTGAGTTTTTTTAAGAGAACAGAGCTTTCTTGTCTTTCTGTTCTCCACCATTGTCCTTTTCAGTGTTCCTTGGTAGCATATGCATGGCAGTAGGGCATGGATTGGCAAGGAGGGATCATCTGGCATATTCATTTACACTGGCGTTCCCCAAGTTTGCTACTGCTACCCTGAATATGGGCTTCCTGACTCTATCCTTGCATTGAAGACTGCTGCTTTTCTCCTCTCTTTAACTTCCTCTGTCCTTAGTATCTGAACTAGAACATCTCTTTCACATATATTCAATAGCTTCATAGGGTGGCGAGATGACTATGATAGTATTTCAAGAGCGTGCCTGTTGTCAAGGCAGGACACAGGAGGTTGTTGCTCTTGCATTTCTCAACTCATATGAGGCTTAATACTTGATTGAAAATGTAAATTAGGCAGAGCAAAGCATATTATTTCAGTCACGTGGTGCTGCTTTCTCTTAAGGTTGCAGCCTATTTTCTATTTGGAAGTCTGAAGTGAACCCAGAAAGTGGTGCAATTGTAACTTTACTGAATGGCTTCAAAAATTAGCATTACTTGAAGCCTTGAGCTCAGGACAGCCCTTGTTTCTTGGACTTCTGTCACTGACAAATCATTCTGTTTTAATGGCCCAAGCTTTCAGAAGAGAGAGTGCTAAATAGCACCTCGTGTAGGGCACATCTTTGAACAGAACTGCAGAACAGAGAGCCAAGTCGTTAGCATTACACCTTCTCAGTGTTTCCTTCTCCATCCTGGAAGCCAGTGGGGAAAATATGAGTCACAGACACCTAGCTATAAAATTTTCAATGACAAACTCTAGTTTGTCAAGTTTTATACGTGTAAACTTTTGAGAGCCAGAAGCAGTGGTAGAATAGAGAGCCTGTATCTTGGCTCTCCCTGTTCTGCTGTGACAGTGCTTGCATCCTCAGAAGAGGAGACGTCCTTTTCTGTCACTCACTGCAGAGGGCAGTTCTCCTGTTAATGGATGTCATGTGAGATGCTGCGTACATTGTAGGAAGTGTGAACAGATGGAGCTGCTCTTCTGGTAATCTGATGTGGCTCATAGCAATCAGTTTTGCTCCCTTCAGGCCATTTACAGCATAAGCAGGAGGTGAGAGCCTGGATTCTTCAGGGCTTTTCAAATTCTTTGACTGAGAACCTGGCACACACTGTATCTCATTTACATTTTTGCTTGTGCTGGTGCATTTCAAACGTTTAAACTGCTTCTGAGATCAAATAACTAATATGGCTTAGTATAGATCTGAAGTGAAATACACCACTTCAGCAGTACCCAGATACACATGTGAGCATTGAGGTGATCAGTTGAAGTGTCTTCTAAAATGAGCATAGTGGGGGGTCATAGTGGTCACAGACCATAGTCCTGTGGCAGCATAAGTGAGTCAATCAGCACTGCTACATGATCTGCTTCAAGGCTAATGTGAAGTCCTAAACTACCTTAGACTGCTAAGTTGAGTTCTCAGACTCCTGCTCCCAGTCCCTTAGGGCAGAAAAGACCAGCTTTGTCACCCTGCAGCACCATTCCCTCTAGTATCTAACCAGTCAGCCTGCTGCCTGCCTTAAAATGGAGGCTACAGCAAGCTGCATGCAAACCCATCCTCCTCCACAGGTACATTACGTTTCTGCTCTTCCAAGCTCAACTGGAAGGACAACTAGGAGAAATAATGTAAATTCTAGAGTGAGATTTATTTTCCTATTCCAAGTGGGTTCCAAGTCATTTTAAAACAAATAATGTATGCTAATGCATTTAAATCTTTCACTTTTCATCTCTCCTTCACTCTCTGATGAGACACTCTGTTACAAATGTAGAAACATTAATTAAACACACCACATTATTCAAGCTAAAGATATATTAGTAATACTGGAAGTCTGGATATCATGCACAGAGTTATGCTGTGTCTCTGCAAACTTCAGGGGTGTGAACTCCATTTCTTCCCTCGCTTCACAACATTTCTGGCAGTAAGCAGCCTCTGCCGACTATTGAAGACTGCTATGAAATAAAAGGCTGTTTAGTGTCCCTTAGGGTGTCAGGCCACATAAAGTTATCTCATTAAAACTGTGTTATGATACACACAACTGACTGTGAAAGGATTGGAGATTCACAAGGAACCTATAATATTATTCGTTGACTTAAAAACTTTAGCATACTTCTTAACACTCCTTGCATGGTTTTGTGCAGGGGTTTTTGTGATGAAATATTGTTTATCGATGTAGATTTTGGCCAATTATTCCTCTAAAGGATGGGTTTCAAAGTGGTAATTCTGTGGAAATTTCCAGTACCTTGAAACCATTTGCTTTATTCAATGTGTTTGTGGCAGGCTGACATAATTTTGAAGACTCTACCATTTCTTACATTTTACTCATAGGTTTAGGCACATTTTTCTGTTTCTTTTGGGTTTTTTTGGAGCATTTAATCCTGTATCAGTAATTACACGAAGGGTCTTCCTCAGCTGCTTGTCATCTGCAGCAGAGGCAATAGATCTAACAAATTAAATCCGTCCTGTCATATTTATAGTAAAACACTAAAACTCTTGGGTTTCTAGTGAGCCTTGTGGCTTGCGGTTTCTGTTTATTGCTTTTTGACCACTGACTCCATGGAGTCACTCCATAGATATTCCCTCTGGAATATCCCTCTGGATATTCCCTCTGGAATATTACTTGGAGTGTCAGCCTGCAAGGTGCTGTACACACTGGCTTCCATCCAGAGAAAGCTATTAAGCATGTGTCCAATCCTGCTGAAGTTAGTAGGCCCTCCGTATGGGCTTATGCTTAAACACATGCTTAAATACTTTATAGGAAGGGAGTAATCTCAACACTTGGTAAGACTGTTTCAGAGATCCTTTAGACCTTTTCTTACTTAATTTGCTGTTCACTTACCCTACCCCTGCTCTAGCCTCTTTCTTGCCTTGTGCCAACTCCTTTCCCATTACCCATCCTAATCATTTTCCACCTTACCTCCTCTCCTTAGACCTTTGCATTCCCCACTACCTTTGTAAGCCTGTGGTAATGGTGGTCATGAACGTTGTCTCTTCCTACTGCTAAAGGAGAGCCTGGTGAGTTTTACATCATCCAGCCTTTTCTGTGCTCCAAGGCTGTGCAAAAGTTAGTAAAATTAAATCCATGGCATGTGAAGACATTTGCAGAGTTTGATTCTGCGGGTGAATTTTGAACCCATGAACTCCAAGTGAGTTGAAAATTTATTCAAAACACGTTCTCCCATCTCTAGCACAGACTGCATTTAATGTTAGACACATCTGTTATTATTACAAACAAAAAGTTGCTGTTTTTACTCGAGTGCCAAATGAGGCACAAAAAAACAACAGCTGTTGCTATTGCACAACCAAACAGCCCCCTTCCCTCTGCAATTAGTCTTGCCTTAAAAAAATAGAAAATAAAAACCTCAGACATAAAATTGAAAACCTCATTAAAAAAAAAAAAAAAAAGAAAAATCCCAGAAAAATAGACAGACTTAAATGTGGTCTGCTTATAAATATTCATAAGGAAAAATGGGATCACATCACTTAGCCCACTCCTAAGGGAACCCTCAGTGTTAACGAACTCTTGCAGCACATGTTAGCAATAATGGGTTTCCTTATTCTACAAGACAAAAACAGGATCTTGGGCCAGCATGGTGGCTCAAGTAACCAGCCTCAGCAGGCTGCCTTGGAGATTCCAATTTCACTTGAATTCTTGCCGCCTCCAGCTTGGCTGATGATTTCAACTCTTTTATTAAAACAGAGAGGTGAGGCAGTGCAGTGTGTGGCATTCAGCTGCACATCTGCCCTTTGTGTAAATATGTGTTGCCAAGCTCCCTGTTTCTGTGCTGTTTTAACTGTTCCTCCTTTAAGGAGTTTTGTCCTAGCAGGTGCTTTAAGATGCTTCTCCCAGTTGCAGCCTGGTTCTCAGCTATTCTCCTTGCTCTGGTGGTCACACAAACGTAAAGGCATCACCCACTCTGATCCAGCCATTTTCTCAAGTCCAGATGTACCTCAAGTCTGTACATATGCCGTTACACATTCAAAGGCAAGCTTACACTGAACATCTATGTCCTGCAGATGATAAGCCCAAGCATGCTCATCACCAAGCTCTCATTCACGCCATATGGGTACATCAAGTGCAACCCTGAGAAAGCGTGCTCCACTCTGGTCTGCAGCAGATAC
The DNA here is from genome assembly GCA_032466535.1 of Forpus xanthops. Classification (NCBI taxonomy): domain Eukaryota; kingdom Metazoa; phylum Chordata; class Aves; order Psittaciformes; family Psittacidae; genus Forpus; species Forpus xanthops. The sequence goes on along the minus strand of JASSUY010000300.1, from coordinate 23,105 downwards.
TTGGAATTCATTTCTTCCCATGCACACTGTCAAAGTTTAGCAGTGCTGTGGGCAGAAAGCAAGGCAGAGAGCAGTAGGGACTGCTGCCTGTGCCCCCCTCCCTGCTTTCTGCATAGACCTTACTTCTTGTAAGGTCTTACTTCTTACATGTTTTCACAAGCTTTTCTGCACTGGTGAGTGGGCAGAATAGCATCACTCTGTTTTCTTGCTCTTTTTGGCCATTCCTTGCGCACCTGCTTGGTGGGGAGCAGGAGCAGTGGTCCCACAGAGGGGACTTTCTCTGTCATCAAATACTGCTGGAGCAAAGGCTCGATGCTGGGTAGCAGCACAGCTCTGTATGCCTCTGCCTTCCCTGTATGGGAATGAGGGTGAGCTCCAACATCACTGTAAGTTCTGCTATAACCCACGCCAGTTTTTGCTTGGAAAAACATATCGTTCAGTCTGAAATTTTCCAGGCTTATCCTCTAGCTTGACGGTTAGCTTTAGGGAATTTCAGTAAAATCAGATAGAACATCTTTTCATTTAATGAAGACTGAAAAGGAGGGTGAATGTATGTGTGCAGAGGCTGCTTCTAACCAGCCTCGTATAAGACTTAATCATAAATAAAATTGACCTGGCAGAGGGGTAAATAAATGCTGAACCTTTTTTTTCCATATTACTATGACTAGACCAAATTGTTGGCTTTTAGATGGATGTGTGTCCATTTACTTCACTGCAGAGATTGGTCCATGATTGGTAATAAGATTTGGTGCGAGATACCACAAGATTTAGCCATTAAAGAAATTTGACCAAACTAGATCTCTACCAGTGCCTCCTTCCTTCCTTCCTTCCTTCCCTTGCTTTTGGTGGAGAAATGAATGATGTGGGGGGAGTGTGGGAATGGGTGTGGAACAGACTGCCTCTGTGTGGCTACTAAAAGGGTGTACATAAGAAATGCATATACTTTGGGAGGTGGGGGAAAAAGGTAGTGATCTTGTTAACCCAATAACTAGTCTGCTTTAGATATCTGTGAATATATGAGTACAAGATTCTCACACACTCTTTCTAAAGAGGAAAGTGGTAACAGAGAACCCTTTTAGTATTTCATTTCTTATAAGACTGCCAGGAAGCTCTTTGAATAGTTCTGTCTGTTTTTAACACCTGATATTTGGAGCTGTAACCAGGGCATTGAGTTCAAACACAACTTGAACTGTTTTCAAAGGCTTATCCAGCCTTACGACATGACACAGTCATTGCTCCAAAACCTCTTTCATTAAATCAGCCTGTCTTTCTCCCAATTAGGGTAAAATCCTGAACAGGAAAGGATGCTGTCCTATTTGCACTGAAAGTAAGTTCTTTTTTCGCATTCTTTGAATTCTTTTTTATTCTTTCAGAGAAAATAAATATAGAAGAAATATGTTTACTTTTCTGCCTTCGTTTTAGAGGTGGCTAAAGGGCAGGTGATTATTACTGGTGACAGATTTTGCCTCCTATAAATCTGTAAGTTTAAGCTAAAATGCCTGGGTATTTTATTTTATTTTTTTCCAAATGACACCCTTTTGGTCAAATCTGAGGTGCTGCTTTTTTAAGGATATAGTTGGCCTGTGAAATTTGTAGGTAATAAAATAAGCAAATGAATAGAGTTGTAACTTTTAGGACTGGGTACCTTTTATACTTTTATATAACAGCCCGGCTATGTGTATGTATAATCCAACACCTTTGCAGATGATTTGTGAGAGTGAAAGAAAGGTGTTCAGAAATCTGCGACACAGTCTGGGGCAGCAGTGGAAAGTACAATAGAAAGCTAATGTTGTGTTTGTATTATGTTTAGCCTCAACCATGACCTTTTTATCCCTTTTCAGTTCAGGAATGATCATCTTATGATATCACTTGTGTTCTCTCCTAGTCAGCAAAGCACTTAGACAAATACTTATCTTTAAGCTTGTTCTCTTTAAGCCAACAGGGAGACCTGTCTTCACTGAAGTTAAGAGAATACAACTATGCTTTTCCTTCAGGACATATTTAAGTACTTTTCCAAATAGGGACATACTGCAAAAATGGGGGTTATGATTTGTAGGAAGGCTTCTGAAAGTACAAACAGGTTTTTAAAGAAAGTGTTTCCTATTATTTTGGCTAAAATCAGATTGGATTTGTTGATCTACTCAATTCTGGATGCTTTTGAATTGCACAAATTCCACATGCTAAATACCTGGTTTTCCACTCTACAGCTGAATTATGTTGAAATGTGTAACTTGTGATAAAATGAACTTAGTTTGCAAGTCTTCAGTATTAAAACAAAATTCAATACAAGTGGCAACCTCAGAAACACTTGAAATAATACTAAGCAGAGGGAGAAATGAAAGAGGATTTAACTGACCAGCAGTTGATTTCATGTTGGCTAAGTTTCAGGGTAGAAGAAATTTGTATAGACCTCTGCTTGAACATGACATGACATTAATGTCATGAATTTATTGATGTCTGTCTTGCCTCTGTCTGTTCTTATGTTTCAGCCTCATTTAACTTTTTTCATGTTCTTTTGTAACGTGAGAGTGGGAGGAAAATAATGAGGCCAGCCATTCCCTCACAACACTGGAGACCCTCTATTGTAAGGGGTTAAAAGGAAGACAGTGACTTCTTTCCTTTATAATATAAGGGAATGGTCATGGCTATAAGACATGTAAAATTAAAGGCAAACTGCTGCTGCTTGTCATCCTGCCATGAAGATCTGTAAAGAGCTTGGCTTCATCTTCCCAGTAAAGGTACCCTTCTAAGTTTTGGCAGACTATTAGGACGCCCCGAGTATTCAGGATAACCAGCTGGCTAGACATGAGGCTGGGAGTCTCATTGCACTGTTCCAGGGTGGCATGCTTCATGAAACAGAGAGGTCTTCTTTTTGGAGAGGCATCTCACTAGGGACCCATTTAGTATTTGGATGCGAGTTGATGCTGAGCTGATTCTCAGGTACTGTGATTGAAAAGCCATTCTCATCTTTTTTCAGATAATGTAATCAAAGAGTTTAAATACCCATTGTCATAGAGCAGTGATGGCTACCACTAGCTGTTTTAACATCAATGTTTTAACAGTTGCCATTTGCAGGAAATAATTCCACCTTTGTACAAGAACTGCTGTAAATCTCATCAGAAGACAGGCAGAAGGCATAAGGCTTTCAGTGAAGATCATGATCTCAGATAATAATTAGAAACTTTCCTAATTCAGACAGTTTCTGTTGAGATAAGATATACGTGCACAGCCCTTTCTCTCACCCACCCACTCATGTTGATCCTCTCTCCACATATTAACACACCAAACATTTCTAGCGGTCCAGCAGATATTAATTTTCCAAAGTAAAAACAACATAGGGAGGTACAAGAACATACTGTACACAGGAGAGCTTTGAGTGCAGTTTAAATGCAGCCAATTTTTGTGAAGTGGGTAAAAAACAGTCATGTTGTTAAAGCATACACTTTAAACTGGAAAAAAAGTACCCTAAAAAAAATCAAAGGATTATTTTCAAAGTAGGTTGTTGCAGAGAGAAAAAGTACCTCATCTCCTAAAGGGCTGGAGTCTCTTTTGTCTACTGTTGCCCAAGTTAACTATGGTTAGTTTTGGCATGTTGCTGTTTAAGCTCCATGGCTGGCGTGCAGTTATCACTAATTAAACACAGTGGTCATACCAGTGGAAAATTCAACAGTTTAGTTTATGCTGCTGTAAAAATGTAATGAAATGTACTCTTTTGGGCTTGATTTAGAGAAATCACCACTGACGTCAATTCCATAAATCAGTAATCCTATGTTAGACCGAGGTCATTTTCATATTAAAAAAAGAAAACACTAAAACTGAGTTCAAATGACATGAGCAGACCACTCTCAACTCCAGACAAATATGGGAATTTGCAAGGGAAGTTGAATCTTTGTTCTTGACAAAGAAGAATTGATAGATCTTGCTGAAATTGCAGCATGCAGTACAAAAGGTTCCTCCTGCAACCACATAGATATATTTTACTCATGATCAATAATCTTAACACTGTTTTACCTAAGACATTGTGAGGCTTTATGAGTGAAGTTCTTCCCAAGTGGACTGCAGTCGTCTAAGTCTAGCAGTACATTGAATTTGTAGTAAAGGCCTATTTGGGGCAGAAAATATCATTTGTCACAAGTCATTCTGTAGCTCTTTTACTTGACAAAATGGCCAATGGAGCTAAACTAAACTCAAGGGCATTTAGATCCAGCCTTAGAAGTAAAAGGCTGGTCTTTTCACCCTGTCCTGCATCTTTTTAATGTGTTTTTTATGGAAATAAATATTTTTCAAAGTGAAAAAAAAAAATCAAAACCCAACCCAACAAAACCAACAGTAAGGTGGGGTTATGCATTGTAGGTACCTGTGAGTGGGACTAAAGGACCACATAGGCCATCCTGGTTCTGTTTCTTGTGTTATTTCCTTGCCCTGGAGTGATCCATCAACTAAAAGACTGCAATTGTTTATTCATCCTGGAATGCTGTTCATGATTTGCCTTTTCAGCCATTTCAGCTGTGATGGTCTACTGTATAAATATGTATTTTGACAAATTGGAATAGCTATTTTATTTATGAAATAGACCATTAAGACTCCTGTGGAGTTTTTGACACCACACCTTGTAATGTGTATTATATCAAGCTGCACTATGCAGCAGTTATGAGGAAAGTACTCTCTGGCTATGCATTTTTTAAAGAAAAGCTAATGAAATTCTATTATGCATGTTCTGTTGCTAGTTTTCAAAAGTTAATAATGTGTTCTGTTTGATTTAGGGCTTAATTCAGCACATGGGCTAATTGCATTCAAAGTTTCTTTTTTCTTTTTTTTCAAAAAGCTAGGATCTTTTTGAGTTATAGGTGTGCAACCAGAACACCCTTAACTGGTAAACTTGTAGTTTTTCTTCCCTCTCCTTACTTAGAAAGTGTCCAAACCAATTTTAGTTATAATTTAAAGTGTATTTTTCTTGGCCACTCTTAAGTACCTACAAGCCCAGAAGAGTGTGACCAGACATCTGGACATCTTGGACTTCGATTGACTGCTCTGATCTCCTGAAAAAATAAAACAAGCCATTCCATGAGCACCAGAGCTAACAGAACCTGGTTTCCTATGGATTTGTGTCCCATTTCCTTTATATCCCAACAAATAATAAACCCAGCTAGAGACAATATATCCTGTGGCTGCTCTGGATCTACAAGTGTGCTAATTGCCCAGCCAATATGCTTATGCTCTCCGGCTGGTCAGGATGTCTGTGCTGACTGTCTGTCTGGCCTGCACCATGCAGTATATATATCTCCTCTTTGTAGAAAGGCTAAATACCATCTGGGGGAGGGGGAGCATTGGGTGAAAGGCAGAAAGGTACTTTTTGGCAGTCACTTCTTTCAATAAGTGGTTCTTACCTTTACTCAGCATCCTAAATATTAGAAATGAGTTGTCTTTCAGGCTTTTATCCTCTGTGTTGGCCAAAACAGGTTGTGATTTCATAAAGTTTTTTGGGAAATGATAGAATGTTCTTTGTCTTGCTATTGGTTTTTTTCAGCTTCCTTTTTTTGTACAGATAAATAGGCTTTCCAAACCTATAGGCTTTGCCCACAGTTACCTTCCCTGTTGCCTTTTATAATGAAAGTTACTATTTCATTTGAATTGGATGCATGATTTGTAATGCAAGGAAGGTGTGCCAAGAGTTCTACAGTATTCAGTTTAGTCCCTAAATACTATTATTATTAGTTTGTAAATAAGCTGTAAAGCCTTAGGGTGGGAGCTGAGCAAACTGCGTGAATCACAGACAAGTTTATGATTGTCAAATGTAAAAGCGTGAAGTCCATATTTACTTGCTTAAAAAACAAATGTGAAAACTGCCGAGCTCCCAGAAGTGTTTATGAAAGCCAGGAGTTTGGAATAGTGATTTGGGAGCCTAAATGCAGGATTTCCAAAAGAAGTTTAGAGACGTTAGCAGCCAGCTAACAATAATGTTTAATCGGAGCTGAGTGACTAAGATGGTTTGAAAATCACAGCCTTCTGAACATAGCTCTGGAGCCCTCCTTTGGAAAATCTCTGTTATTCAGGGCCAGAGTGGGAAGGGATATATTTGCCTCCTTCATGTGCATGTGTAGATGAGCAAATTAAGTCATAAAAGAGCATGAATGCCAGGTTCAAAGTAAGAAAGAGGCAGTGGTTTTTCATGCATTTTGCCCAAGGATGTTATGACTGCTAAAACCAGTTTTGGATTCAAGGGGAGACTGAATAAGTTTGCAGAAAAGAAGTCTATCAAAGGTTACTAAATAAAGAGAAGCCATGTCTAGCTCAGGAAGTCCCTAAGGTAAACATAGGTAGAGGCTGCAGAGTCCTTAAGGGAAGTATCATATGTAATTCCCCTTTTCTAACTCTGCCCTAGACAGATGGTAGATACAAGGAGTATCCACAATAAGCTGGGAACAATTTACTGTAGGGAAAAAAAGGAAGGATCTTCACTCATGACCCTGTGCCTTGTTAGCACAAGCTACTAAAATTCATACTCCATTCTTTGGAGAATATACCTCACATGATAAAGCAATATCTCTCTATCCATTATGTCCCAACAGAGGAGCAAGTCACACATGCTCCTAACTGGAGAATGGGTGCTTACAATAGATTCCAGAACCAGCCAAGCAGAAAGACTGTTTTGTTTCAGAAGGGGAAAGAAAAGAAAGAAAAAAAAATAAAGCAAACCATAAAACATGATGTGATTGAAACTCTCCCAAAAGGAAATAAACAGCAATCCAAATCCTAAAAGTTGCAGGAACTCCTTTCATGTTGCTTGTCTTGTTACACCCGGTATTTAAGGTTTATTTCTAGACCAAGCATTTCTTCTTCCTGGCAGTGCCTGAGTTATCGCACATGCTCTTGCAGTGTGGATTTTCTGTTTTCATTTTAAATTCACAATTTTAGCAAACCTGTCAAGAATGTTTTACACAGTGATATCAGAGAATAAATTATTCAGGCTGGTTTTAGGTAGATTTTCCCTCCTCCATTTCCTTGGTTATTAAAGAAAACAGTGAAATTTGGATCAGACATTCAGCAATCTGGTCCAAAATACATTCTTTTTTATTTTAACTGCACTGCATCAAGTTGACATGTGACGTGACATGATGTAACATAACATAAACCAACATTACTCTGCATAACACATTAGAAATTAAAAACAAATATTTCCTTTGGATCCCATTGGTACTATCAGTTTTACTTGCACATCTCTAAATTATGTTTGCTCCTCTTATGTCTTGCCTTTTAGCCGCTTGCTTAGGTGAAGAAGCAGCCTCCCCTCCTGATAAGTTAGGTAATAACGTGTGTAACATAATCTTGGCCTGTAGAAATGCAGACAAAAAACAGTTCTCTCCTCTGAAATCTTCAGTGGTCTTAGGGCTGGGTTTTTTTTTTGATAAATTGTCATGTCTAAAGAAAAACTTAAAGCCTGAAAAAAATGAAATAAACTCTGAGCAGGTAATAAAATGTATCTTCATATTCATTGTACAGATAATTACTTGACATGAGGAAATCAGAAACATGTTAGTATGGTTTAGTAACTGGGAAGTCAGATGTTCTCCTTATAAGATCTATGGATTCTTTTCCCATAGGTAAAAAGGATCAATTAATCTTTTTATGGACTTTGGGAAACAGTTCTTGATATTCTCATTTACTCATTGTTTAAAAGCACACTAGTATCTAAAAGCCTTGGTTTTCAGGCTCTGCTTAAAGTTCATTGGGCCTGATTTCCAGAGGTCGTGGTGAAATGTGGTTCATTTTGACTTCTAATGGAGCTGTCAACATTATGTCCTTGAGAAATTGAAACTTTTGGTCCCTAGTTTGCAGACATAGCAGAGAGGAATAATAGTAATGCAAGAATAGTTACTGGCTTAGCTAAAGAAACATGCATGTGACAAGTTAGGGGTAAAGTACAAATTTCCCAGGTATCAGCTCTGTGATGGTGGACTGAGGGACACTGAGGTGAGACTTTAGGAAGACCTAACTTGCAGTCAGGACAGCTGAGCACTGCAGCGGGTTTCTGGAGGAGGCTGTGGAGTTGCTGTTACTACTGCTCTTTAAGAGCAGGTTGGATAAACGTGCCAGGAATAAATAGATACAGGTGATTCTGCATTGCAGCTGGAGAAGGGAGAAGTATTTTCTCCAGGGGTCCTCCTGTGTCTCCATGTAGGTATCCTAGGATGCTCTTTAACTGTAGCTAGAAAAAGAGCTCCAGAAACATTATAGCTTCTTTAGCATAACACTGCCTAGGCTGAAAAATCATGATGAGAAAGGTGTATTGTACAGTCACAGTTGCATTGCATTCTGCTGAAGGAATTCCCTGCCTCTTCTTATCATCCATGTCTCCTTTTCTGTAGGTTTGAATTTCCTATTAATGGATATTTTTTTTTTCAGTGAAAAAATTGTATTTTTTTTAATAGATGCTATTCACATTTTTGAGTCTAATTTTGTTACTGCACAAAGTCCTCCCCCTAAAGCAGGCATCATCTTTCAAAAGCAGCCTCAGCCCATGGGTATCTAGCTGGCAATAGCAGATACTTTTGATACTCCTTCTTCCAGGAACAGCAGCAAGGAGATGTGGTTAGGACCTATTGTTATGTCAGAAGGCTGCAATGAGAATAAATTTGCTGCTCTCTTTGATTGTGAGGGTAACTCTGCATTGTTGACATAAGCATGGCAATGTTCTGCTTCTAAGCTGTGGCTTCTCCAACCACTGTATGTCTGCAAACATCAATAATAAATACAAATGATTGGTAGGCATACCAGCCCCTAGATAGGCACTGCATCGTGTTAGTCACGTACTATGGACTTTTAGTTGTTCTTGTGGTGACAATAACTATTACAAATCAGTTGTGTATAAACAACACCTATGATAGCAGAATAAAGTTGCTGTTTCTACAGATAATATGGAGAAAATATATAAATGAACAATGTAGTTTATAAATGTACAATTTTTATCTGTGTGCGTATATAAAGTATGGACAGTACCAGGTCCTGATGAAGTGGTTTGATGGCTTTTAATTTCACAGGATCATCCCTGCCTAACTGGGACATTAGAATTAGCCTCAAAAATACACATGTGATGTTTTGAATTCTGCTTCTATTAGTGGATCGGGCTTTGCTTCCACAATGCAACTTAAGGGTGGGAGCTCATCCCAGGGGAATTTAACTGTCTGAGATGAATGACTGTAGTCTTGGATACTTGTTTGCGCTTTCAGAGCTGGCTGCAAAGAGAGAGGCTCCTCCAGAGAGTAATTCCCCATGTACTAAAAGAGATGTCTAAATCTGGTGAGATGAGAGTTTTTAGACGCGTCTTTTCCTCCCTCAGTGAGAGGGAATCATTTAGACAAGGCATTTCATGTCTGGAAAGCTGAAGGTTAGGTGGAAAGGCTCCCATCACACATCTCCAGAGATGTATGGTCTCTACAAACCAGGGCTCTGCCTGGTCTGATATGAGTGTGGCTTGTATTTTCCAGAAATGAAATGAAGTAAAATATTCCACAGGCTTTGTAATAACCTAAGCTGTTCGGGTGATACATGATGTTCAAGGGACAAATATATAGGTTGGAAGATGTGTCTTTGGCTCCTGGCTATAAGTTAGCCTTCCTATGCTGCCCCAGGAATCAATTGGTCTTTGGTTCCCACCCACTTTGGGAGCCACATCTACTACAGCCATAAAGCCTCTCTTTTTCAAGCGTATATATTCCTAGTGGGCATCAGCCCAATGTGCCCTGTAGGACAGATAGATTAGGTGAGAGCAATGTCCTCTAGGTTCTATCAACTGCTTTTCTCAGACTTGGATTGATCCTGATATGGCGCTTTTGTTTCTCACTCACCTGCAGAGCCTGGCGTTTGCACTGTATTTGGAGACCCTCACTACAACACTTTTGATGGACGGACATTTAACTTTCAGGGAACATGTCAGTACGTTTTGACGAAAGACTGCTCCTCCTCTGCCTCACCCTTTCAGGTGCTGGTAAAAAACGATGCCCGTCGGACCCGTTCTTTCTCCTGGACAAAGTCAGTGGACCTTGTGTTGGGCAGAAGCACTATCAGCCTCCAGCAGCACCTCACAGTGAAGTGGAATGGCACTCGCATCTCGCTACCTTGCAAGACACCACAATTTCAGATCGATTTGGATGGTTATTTGTTGAAAGTGACAACCAAAGCAGGTAGGGCAAGTGTATGTACGTGTTCTCCCTGAAGAGCTTCTCAAGTGCAATATAAACAGCAGTCAGTAAAAAAGTGTGATACCAAAGCCACTCAATCACTCCTTCTCAAATGGGCATGGGAGAAAAAATATAGCAAAAGGCTTGTAGGTCGAGATAAGGACAGGGAGAGATCGTTCATCTTCTTACATAGGGTTTGTGTTGGATTGGACCTTCCAAGGTCATCTAGTTCAACCTCCCTGCAATGAGTAGGGATAAGTGATGTTATCCCTGGGATGCTACTACCATCGCTGATGGGCTCAGCTTTGGCCAGAGGTGGATCTGTCTTGGAGCTGTCTGGCATAGGCTCTATCAATACATAGAGGAAGCTTCTAGCTGCTTCTCACAGAAGCCATTCCTATAGCTCCCTCTGCTACCAAAACCTTGCCATGCAAACCAAATACACAGGGTCATCAGTTGATAGTTTAATGTAAGAGCAGAGAGGAGATCAGTTCTTAAACATACTGTTCATGGTTTTATCCAGTTGTAGCAACATAGCTTACAGTCTAAGTCAGCAATTATACAAAATCATAGTTACTAATGGTTAGAATGAGTTTAAGTTGTCAGATTATGGGAATATTTCACTGTAGCTACCCAGCAAAATGGAGGCCCTGTTTGGAAAACCATGCCTTAATTTGTTGCTCCGTGCCATCGTATTGGGCTTGCTTTGTGCTCGAGTAAGAGTTTGTCTGCAAGGAATAGAGTCCACAGCGCCAGAAGCAAAAGGAAATTAGAATCTTCAGAGAATCTGGTACCCTATTTATGGAAACAGGGAAGGGAGATGCAGATTCTCAGGTCTTTTGAGTCCTAGAAAATACATCAACTGTCAAAAAGCTGAACCAAAGGACTGACATTTGTTTTGATAAAACTATTCTGAAACTATAGTGTCCTTGCATAGATAAATCCTGAGGGGAAGTTAAAAACTTTCTCATTAGCATGTGTTAGGTACTACTGTAGTCCTGAGAGATTTCACTCACACACTGAAGTACTGTTTCAGTGAGAATACCGTTTACTGTTAATTCAATTAAATGCCATGTGACAGCAGTGAAACCAATCTTTCTTATGGAGTGATATGGTCACAGGCGTGATGCATAGTCACACTCATTATCTAGCATCACTTTTTCTACAAAGGGAGACACTAAGCACCCACTGTTGAACTGAGAATTTAGACACCTGTTTATATAGCCCCTGGAAATGTAAGTCTGCATAATGTGGATCCCAGCTCTGGGATCATTCCTCAAAGTGGCAATGCAGATTTTTGTGGCTGTCTGTAAAATGCACACAAGTTGACCATTATTCACAGCTTCTAATTAAAAGCATCTTGAGGGTTTCTCTTTGCAGCCAGCTGAACACTATGAATTCTGGCTATGTGGAATTCATTAGCCAACCACAGGCCAAGGCAAGGTTTTCCACTGAAGATGAATGACAGCTAACTCTGCTGCTATTCCATTTGTCTCTGGTGCAAGCCTAATAAATGACTGTACCCCACCTTGTCCATGTGTTGGCAGAGGGAGTGCAAACATGGCATATGACAACACATCAAACAGTGTGCAATCAATGTAGATTATAGCCTAAATAATTCCTCCCATTGGCATAGCAGGATCAGGTTTCTCTTGCTGAATGCAGCACGACGGGCCAATTCCTCTTTTCCTTAGCACGTAAGGCCTGGAAAGCAGTAGAACAGCATGGTTTCATTCTGCTGGGAGAGGGCAAGCAGTAGAGAGGAGGGATATGCTGCATAGAACTGGTTTAAGGGCAAACTTTTTATTCCACAGGAAATTATGAGTGCTGGGGGGGGGGAATGGAGAATTTTCTGTTTCAGAGTGAAATACGGATTTTAAGACAATAGATATGCTTTCCCATGGTAGGGTGAAAAAAGGGAGGAAGGGAGCAGAAGTAATGAAAAATAGACAAAACCATTGCACTACAAGCAAAACTCAAAGTAAAATTAAGCTGGGAAGTGCAGGATCTGGTGCTTACAGCTCAGCCAGCATTCCCATGGCTTTTGGTTTCCCTTTTGGAGAGCTGGGAGCTGAGTCCTGGATAAAACAGGGGAGCCCAGAGTTTCAGGAAGCCTTGTGGTCCCTGGCTCCAGGGTGATCTGCATGCAGGGCTGTCCTGGAGTTGCATACCCTCAGAGTCCAGGTTTCCAGGCAGCCCACCAGGCGAGCTGGCAGGAAACCAGCTTGGAGCCTTGCCTGTGCTGTGTTGGAAGTTCATTGAATCTGATATGTCTCCCTGAAGCATTTCAGTTCTGATGAATTGGCATTTTCCAGTGAAAACCTGTTTTGTTGCTGAATTCCTCACCAGCTGTAGCCCTGGATGCCATGCAGCAGTGATTCTGGCACTCTGCACTTGCAGGTACTTTGTTATGGGTATGATTGAATGGTGGTGTGTCTTGTGTAAAATCTGTGCGCTAAAAACCTGAGAGAGCAGAAGGTCAGAGGGCTGGTGTCACTTATCTGTCTCTCTAGTGCAGAGGCACTTTTTGTTGGTTTTGTGTTAATCTTTTGCACAAAGCTTCTTTGCTGAGGTTTTCTGTACCACTTTGGCACTAAATCCTTAGGGACAAATGGTCTGCCAGTTCTTGAGGATGCCTTTACCATGAAAAATCAGGCAGAACAATTGATGGGAGTTCCCAGCATGGGGAGCTCAGTGTGTGATGTGCATAAATCCAGAAGGCTTTTTTTTTTAAAAGCAGTAGAGCACATAGTGTGCCAAGTTAAGAAATCAAGTAACAAGTTGGTTAAGCATCCATCAAAGGGGAAAATTGGAAAACCTTAAAAAGTAACTCAGAGCATATCCCTTTTCTGCACATCCCCAGATGGGACAGATGCTGCATCCTTTGGCTTCACATTTCTTGAATACTGATTCTTGTCCAAGTGAATGGGAAACTCATCCATTTTGGGGCAGGGGGAAGGAAAGGAGTTATAAGCACAAATAAACTTTTCCAAACAATTTCTTTCTGCCAAGGAGACCATTTCAAACACTGCTCCATAGCGTAGTCCTGTCTATCACAGCTCTTGTTGGTTTACAGAAACCAACTGAACTTTCTGCTTGTGACCAGACAAAAAGGCACACTCTGCACAATGCCATTAGGGTCCGCCAAAATTATCATGCGTGTAGGAGTAAATACCCTTTCTTGTTACTCCAAAAGGGAATAAGCTTCACTGCGGACAAAAGCCTTCAGGCTGTTGATCAAAGCTAGAAATTACCCTGCAAGCTAAGTAATTACAGTAGAATATACAATACCCAGCTAAAGGAAAGGGCATCCTTTTTGTCATAGTTCAACTGTGAATCACTTAAATCAAATTCTGTAATCAAAGCGGGATTCTCTAATCTAAAAACGTTCAATTTTTGTATGCTGAGATGAAATGTAATGAATTTCTCTTATTCTTATCTGCATACTGATTGCTCACAGAGCAACATGTAACAAGTAGATTAACAACTCTAACAGAGTACACATGGATCTTCAGGTTTGGAGTTAACCTTTCATAATGAAGGTGATGGGTTTCACTGAAAATAATTATTGGCTTGAGAAAAAAGAGAAGGTGTAAAAGGAAATTTAAGATACAATCATTAGCTGGTCTTAAAGTCAGCAGCTTCTGAGTGAGCTCACTTGGAGAAGAAGTTGAACACTGCATTAAAAGCTGGAGTTATTTTCTGAAGAGAACGGAGAATTTGGATCTTGATGCTTCAGGCTTTGTGAAAGTTTATATGATTCTCAAGTCTGAAGAAATCTTAGTTTATAAGTTAATAGAAGCTTTTTATAAATGCCAGCACAACAGTATTAATCTGGTGTCTGCAAATCAAGCTGTGATTTGTTTTGTTCGGCATTGTCAGAAGCAAAGACAGCTGGAATTTGAATTTGTCCAGCAATGATAATGTATGAAGCAGCTTAAAAGGCAGCTTTCCTCCTTGCCACTGTGCTGGCCTTGTTAACAACTGTAGTCTTGCACAATTTCTCAGTTGGCTGGGTGTAAAGTGCCTTTGGAAGAGGACACAGTGGCTCTAACGGTTGGACTTGATGATCTTAAAGGTCTTTTTAAACCTGAACAAGTCTATCAAAGCTGGGTTTATTAGATAAATTGAAACTGCCTTCAGTAATAGTCAGCTCAGGACATATTTATACTATGATTGCTAACCTACAGTGATAAGAAAATAGGATGCAATAGACTATAGTGATAGGTAGTACAGAATTATCTGCACATCCTTGCTGAGTACATTGTTCCCCAAACCTTTGGTGACATGGTGTAAACCATACAAGCACCAAGCCAGAACTGATGGCCAAAAGCCTCTTCTATAGCCATAATTGCCTTTTGAGCCTCATCCTGTTACTCTGCAGCATGGATAGGAATTGTCATAGGAGACAATGGGATGTGTTGCTAAAGGAAGGGTTCCAGCTTTGAACTGAGTCACTGGTATGATAATTACTTACATGAGAGTAGGATAGGATCTGGATCGCATAGTGGCAAGCACTGATTTACAAGAGGAAAGGGTGGTGCTAAGCCAGCCCACGCAGTAAATGTAGAAGGCTGGAGCAAAGCCCTGGTCCTAAACCACAGGGTGATGCTGTTGGTATTCTTGGCCAGGCAGGGAGAAGAGGGTAAAATCTGTATTGTTCTCTTTAAAAGCAGGTTCTCGTGTTTATCCTTAACTAACCATTGCTCACAGGTACTTCATGGGAATAAATTAACAGCAAAATGATTTGTTATCCTCAGGTGCAGCATTACTGCAGAAATGTGAAGTAGCATTCATCAGACATTGGAAATAATTAAAAGAAAGTCTGGTTTGGGTAGAAGTTAAGCAGCAGTGATTCTCGGTGATGTTTTTGTTCCATGTGATACTAAAATTGCTTTCCCTTATGAGATACGTATTTACTTCTCAAAGGATGAAATTCATTGAATTGGCAGTCACGCAGGTAAATACTAGAAGTTTAGCTTCCACTTGATATCTGGGCTCTCTAAATTATCACTGGAAACAGAGAGGCATTCAGAAGTTAGTTTATTCCCTTTGTATTAGACACCCACGTTTTGACCCTGAGCTGCCTGTTTCTCCCCTTATCAGAGTGACTTGAGCTAGACACCTAGCTTTTAGGTGGGTACAGACAGATAAAATGTATTTGACCTGCAGAAGCCATTTTTGAGGTACTAGAAGTGCAAAAGCCTACTGTAAAGCAGACTGTAGAAGGGCGTTTTGAATAAACAGTTTGAACTGAGTTCAGAATGCCTTCTTACTACAGTTTTATCCCGTGACATGTTGCTGTGGTCCACTTTTCAACTCTCTTCACCCACACAAAATAAGGAGCTTGTATTGGAACAGTTATATTCCAACCCAAATCATTCTATGATTTTGTGATTCTGTATTCACTCAAATGAGCAATCAGTGTCAGCTTTGTAGGCAAGAAAAGGGTGTTTTCCATAAACTGGTCACTGGTGGAATCTCATGGGATGTGGGCACCTTTGTATGTCCATGTCCTGTGCAATGGGTAACAGTGGCTGAAATTCTGGGCCTCCTGCAAAATCAAGTAGAAATTTATCGTATTTGCAAGAGCCCTCTTTCCATGTTGAGAGGAGTTCTGCCTTGGCTCCACATTTTTTAGAATAACCTCACTCATTAGCAAGGAGGAACAAAAATAAACAGAGGCAGGCATGAGTGTATTGTCATTGAATGTGATTTAAGAAACACTGCAGTTGCCAGAGGCACTTACTGGGAGGTATATAGAAACATAACAGCATTATCAGAATGAAGCCAATGGCTTTGTTTAGGTTCCCATGAACACTGTTTCACAAACAAAAGGCACTGTCTGTTATCCTCAATTTCTTATTTTCTATTTCTGTGTGTATGGGTGCATGTTTTTTTGTCTCATCTCTTTATTAGGCTTGGAAATCTCATGGGATGGAGACAGCTTTGTGGAAGTCATGGCTGCACCTCATCTGAAGGGCAAACTCTGTGGTCTGTGTGGCAACTACAATGGGCACAAGCGAGATGACCTCATCGGGGGGGATGGGAACTTTAAGTTTGATGTGGATGACTTCGCCGAATCCTGGCGTGTGGAGTCCAATGAGTTCTGCAGCCGCCCGCAGAGAAAACCTCTGCCTGAGCTCTGCCATGGGACGGTCAGGGTGAAACTCCGAGCCCATCGGGAATGCCAGAAACTCAAAGCATGGGAGTTCCAGAGCTGTCATTCAACAGTGGATTACACCACATTTTACCGGTAAGTGTGGCTTGCTGTGGAAGGAGATGGTAAGTTACTGTGCAAGGAGAAAAACCACACAGCTGCCCCCCTTTCAGTAGTGTTTGAGCATGTGATTTGAGCTGCTGTTTTCCTGTGAATTAATACACAGGCCTAGAGTTACATTATGATGAGCTTTTCTGAGTCAGGAATCAGGAGAAGATGACCCTGAGCTAATAAAGACCTGAGCAGTCAGTAGTGAGAAGGGCAGGCAGCCTTCTGATCACCTAGAGAAAATGTAGCTTTGGAGACTGAGGAGAGAAGAGGAAGAGATTTTAAGTCATTTCAAAGTCAGCTTTGAAGTTGAGGCTGCCGTTAATTGCTATTGCTTGTGGTTCAGAGGAGTGTGTCTTCCCATAAGCCTTTTGAAAATTACTTCATTGAAGCAGGGATATGCAATACTACTAGTGCCTGTTGGACGGTGCAGCTTGTGAACTGGGAATTTGCAAGGAGAGAGTTAACAGAAAGTTCAGTGCATGCCCATCCTGCCCTGGGAGCAAAGGAAGACAGACGAGGATCTAGAAGCCTTGTCTGAGTGAATTATTTAAGGTTTTTATTTTTTACATGCTTCCAGTCTAAACCACAGAGACATCATTTCTGTTCTTTAATTGGCATGAGTTTATTTGCTCCTCACTCAGTAAATAAAATTGGCTTTTCTTCTGATTGCCTGACATAAAAAGATAAAAGTAAAGCCAAGTCACAGTTGTATGGTGGCGGATGGAGCTGCCTGATCTCTGCGCTCCCAGCTTTCCCCACTTGTGCACATCTGTTGAACTGTTGAGCTTATTAGGAAAAGCTTTCTAAAATGACTCCATTTCCCTTATGAATTGCCTTTCCTCTTCTTTTATAATGAGACAGACTTTTATCTAGCCCAGCAGAATATGTCTGGGACTTGGAAATGCTAGAAAACACACAGCTTGGCTTGTAGTCTGTGCTTCTGCACTTAGTTTGCTATAGTGTATCCCTATGCTAGCAGCCTGGCAAATAGTGAAGAATATGTTGTGTGCAGGTTATAATGCTTTATCTTTTCCAATGGCTGGAGGCACAGCAGAGAGCACTAGAGTTGCTAACACACACACAGAAGGTCTGTTAAATGTATTTCAGCAGCATTCCCATCTCACTTCCATCGTCCTCCAAAGGTAAGTGATGACAATGTAAATGGAAAACAGGCACAAAGAGATTTGTTTCATTTTGCAGTGGATTTTTTGTCCCTTTTTAAAAGTAGCTAGTGATTAATTTAGTGCAATACACTTCCTGACACCACAGTGGAAAATGATTTATATTTTGACTACAGCAGCCAAAAAAATAATCTCTACATGCTTGCATGGAGCATTTCTGTTCCTTAAGAATGATGTCTTCTATTTGTCCTGGAAAGACAATGAAATCAAGCAAATATTTAACTTGATTATATCCTTTTGTAGAAAAGTCCATTTTTCCCTAAGGAAACTTTATGTTGAAATGACCATCATATTCTGTCAGAAGTAGCTGCTAGTTTGCTTCTATGTAGATGTTGCTAGCTGTTAGACTCGATTCCAATACAGGAATCAAAGATAAAGTAGAAATTAAATAACGTATTTAGTAGAATGGTGCTTCTTCTTTGAAACTGACAAAGTTGGAGCAAGCAATTTATCCAATGACCACGGCCATTCCTCATACTAGGAAATTCCCGAAAGGCAGGTCATGGTTATGGGACAAACACTCAAAGAAAGTTCTGGGAACCTTTCTAACATAAATCTTCACCTATATAAACACATATGCATTTGTATATATGAGTATAAACATGTGTGCTTAAGAGATTTGCATTTTCTGTGTATGATTTTCAAAGAACTCATTGCTGGTGATGTAGTTTTGCAGAAAATTTAAATGACCAGTAAAAGAAATTTTAACTGACATTTACAGCTTTTTACTGGAGTCTTTCAAAAAAGCATCTTTAGTGAATGTTTTCTAATTTCAGGCTGGATGTAACTAAATGGTTTTCCAGTTCTGCTTTACTAACTGTGGACAAGCTTCTAGCAGTAAGAGAAGTGATGAGGCAGAATGGTAGGGTCAGGTTCTTTCATTTTATTATCCATCTCCTCTTTGATTGAATAGCTTCAAATGGAAATGCTGCATTTGAAATACTGCATTCTCAGGAGTTAACCTTCCTTGGTCATTCTTGTCTATATTATCAACATTGCCTCCTTTTCATTATGCTTCTCTGGTAGTGACCAGCTGTTAATAAGAATTCTCAGAAATAGAAATAAACTCATCAGGAACTTTATGAATCAGGGTGTGTTTTCTCCAAATACCAGTGAAAAAAGGCAGTGACCGATGCATTGCAAATATTTGTCTGACTCTATGTTATCAAGATTTTTGTGAAGAGGTCTCAGATTCATTTTAAGTCTCCTTTTTACAGCTGCAGTTTCTCTTTTTGTTACCCATCCAAAAACCACATAGAGCAAGATTGTCATAACTGTTAGGTGAAAAGGATATGGTTAACGTTTTAAAACAGTAAAGATCTAGCTGCATGTTTGTGAGGTTAAAAACAGTTAACTCCTGAGCTTGACCTTGATAGAACTGTGACACCTTAGGAGAAATAGTTGTGCTCCTTTGCCCTTAACCCTTTGTTTTGACCTTGTGACTTTGGTGGCGTGTTTCTCTGCAAAGCACATGGTAGAAGAAAGCACTGAGAAAGTATTTTGGGATAGTCCTGACTGCAGGCTAACAATTTTAGAATCTCCTTTTATACCATTCTTTTAATTCGTTGTTTTGTAACTAGGCACGGTTTATGGGCTTTTAATTGTGGTTTGGTTTGTTTAGTTTTGAGTTGGTATTTTTGGTTGTCATTAATGCATTGCTAGTTGTTCAGTGCTCATGAATAACACTCTAAAAATAACCCTTAGGGTTCAAGTTCCTGGAGGCAAGTTCATTAAGCAGGTGAACAGTTCTGAATTTCCAGGATATTTTGGTAAAGTTTGGGTGAAGAGGAGACTAGCACTGCCACTCATCACCATTGCCACTTGTCTATTTAGAGATTTTAATATGACTAAACATCCTTGCCGGAAAAAGTTACCAAGGTTACTCAGTAGCAGGCTTTTAGAGGGGATACTCTGATCACTTATGCAATAAAGCTTGCACTCAGACCCTTGAAGCTGCTGTTGAGTATAAGCAATACTAAAAATACTTGGTAGGATGTGAATCTTCATGCTGCTGTTGCCAGAAAAAGCTCTATCACATTATTAAGAGCTACTATACTATTTAAGTTCTTGGATGAGTTTCTGGGGATCTTAGAGTACCTGAGGAGGGAGAAGACAACTTTCTGCGCTCACCAAGCCCTATGCTGTGGCTGACCTCATTGTGTACCTTTGGAGCAGGAGACTGGAGGAGGCTCCAGCTTCAGTGAGGTCAGGCAGTAATGTGGCATGGGAGACAGGTCTCTAGTGTGCCTCCATCCATGCCCGATGCCACTCAGGAGCCTCCTTGGAAGGCAGCAGGCAGCCACAAACAGGGCTGCAGGGGCTGACAGCAGTGCTGAAGTTGGACTGAAGGGGACACCATAAAGAAAAGCACAGGATTAGCCCGACACTTTTAGAGTCTGCCTTCATTAGCATCTGTGGCTTTCTGGTAGGGTGTTTGTTTTAGTTTGGTATCTCCAGCAGCTTTGGCATGTGACATCAACATGGTATCAGTGTATCACCCACCTCTAGTACACTTACACAGTACCTGAGCTTATAAATGAGTGGTTAGCCGTTGCTCAAGTCTAACTTAAGTTTAGCTCTCACTGCTGCCATAGCTCTGGAAAAATATTCAATGTCTTGCATTTGCCATGCAGTAGACTTCCTTATTTAAGTTTGGAAAATCTGTGCTCCTAACTCTTGAGACAGGTCTTTTTGTTATTACTCTTCCTATTACTATATTTTTGTTAATGCTGCTATTATTGTCACGTTTTTAACAGTAACAGCATACACTGAAGTTACATGCATACATACATAACTATTACAACATACATACATAAGTCACTCTTTTTTAATTGTCCTAAGAGGAATGTTTTCTTTCAAACCCTTGAATTTGCTCATATTTGGCATTTTATAGCAAGCAGTAATTAACATAGTAATAGCCTTATTGTTTGAATCTGTGAATCAGGAATTGCAGATCTACTTTATTGCAATTTTTGTCTTTAATGTTCCTTGTGACTCTGCTGACATTACCCCATCTCAGCTCTCGGTTAGTCAGTTATTTTCTGTCCATTAACCATGTAACTGTATGCAGTTAACTGCTGCATTTTTGCAGGTTTTTCCAAAGAATTATGGTTAACCAGTGAAAATATTATTGATTAAACTTGGAGCATAAATTGCAATGTTGTGTGAGTCCATCAGCTCCCTGTTATTAAGTTTGACAGATACGCCATGAATGGCTGCAGGCAGCATGTGAGCTGTAGCATTGCTAAGTTCATGCAAGCTCTGTTTAAAAGATGGGGACCAAGGGTTTGTGGCTTTGAAGCAGAAGGTTTCAAGGTTTTTTTTTTCCCTGTTAACAATGATGTCCTACAGCTGTAAATTCATGTGGTTATAGCCCTGTGTTCGCTCAGCAGGATGGTGCAAAAGAAATGTAGGCTGAAGGACTTCAAAAAAGCTGGTTTCAAGTGTTAAAGGGGTGGGTGGAACTGGGATCTCTGGAGCCCTCTGCTGCCAAGGGCGCATATTGCAAAATATGCAGTGAAAGAAGTAAGGGTTTCTGGTCCTGTCTGTGTCTGTGCGCACAGCAGTGGCCTGTGCTGCTCCAGGGCTCGTCTGTGGTGTAACCAAGGGTGGCTGTAACTCTGAGTGCTCACCAGGGTCATTTCTGTCCAAGCTTCTGCACCAGTGTCTTTCCACTCTCCCCAGGGTAGAGCAGCCTGTCCACCCCTTCCAGACAAGCCAGTGGTGATGGCTCAAGGATAGGACTGATGGCATGGAATGTGGCTTGTCCCCTTGCTGCCCTGGCACAGAGCAGGGGCAGTTGCTCCCACTCACCCTTGTGCTAAGGTAGGGATGTTCTTGCACATGTCTGACTGGCTGCCCAAAGCTGGCTCTGAGTCTGAGTACTAGCAGCAGTGTAACCACAACAGAGAAGAGCTCAGGATGAAACAATTTACGCAGCTTCTTGGGCAAATTGTCACTGAGCAGCTGTACGACCCACCGAGCTTCTGGTTAGAATGGAATTTCAACATATTTGAAATAATAATTGTATTTTTTTAAGCAAATCTGTACCAGAACTCGAGTTTCCTATGAGCTGGAAGCGCCACTTTCCAATCTACTCTGTTCAGCATCTTCGAGTCTTCCAACCATCTGAAGTTACCACTGGAGCTTTAGTTGCTTGCATTAAGGGCTTAATAATTCAGACTTTCTGTACAGAATTTTGCTTCTTTATATCATTCTACTTATACAAGGCAATCCTTTACAGATCTGCATTGCAGAAATGCACAGAAGACTAAGCCTAAACGCACATTGTTCCCATCCTTTACAAGAGCGCTAGTGCTTGGAAATGCATTCTCCCACTTTCTGCCTTTATGCCTCTATATGAATCGATATTATTCCCCAAACCACTTCTAAATTTCAGCCCATGCTGTCTTGTATATTGCCATAATGAACTCACTGCCTTACAGGTAAGAGGCAATGTGACTTAGATGATCTTAAGATCTTTTCCAACCCTAACTATTCTATGATTCTATGATTCTGGTGTCTGGCAGTGCTATCAAATGGGAGAAAACAGACTTTGTAGTGTCCAGCACACTTTGGGATTTCTAACAGCGAGCAGCAAGATTTGCTACCTCTGTGTTGATGGTAAGGACTACTGCAGAAATGACATATATATAAGTGTATAGATCACCACTGTGTTAAACCTCCTTCTTGAAGCATTTTTCATCTGATGTAGCCAAGAGTGGGTGCAAGCTGCCATAAAAATTACTGTTTAGATTTAAGGATTAGAAGTTTGGATTCAGACAAATGGGTTTGAGTGGTGCCAAGCTGAGCTCAATTATCTGTGGGTCACATTCCTGTTCTTCTTCCCCCACACCCATGGCCCTGGTGGGATATTTTTCACGTAACCAAGCACCATCCACTTGTGTCTGTTTAAAAAAGTACCTCAGGAATTTTGGGCTAGAAAACATTCTTCTTTTTGTATCAGTGGTTATTACAGCTGTAAAACATTGAAGCAGTGCCAGAGGATTCACAGATGTCTCCTTTCCTGTTGAGGTATTGCAAATGGGGGAGACAAAGGTGGAGAGGGCTCTAAACTCTGACAAGACAGTGGTGTTGGACAAACACCATTCATCTCAGTCCATCCATGGCTTGCTTCCAGCTGGGAAGGGCATGCTTCCCTGATGACCTACTTTGTGCTTCCCTATAGGGAAAGGTAATGATTTTATTCTTTTAACAAAGTAAGATTTTTTTTCGTAGGAAAATCATAGAATAGTTAGGGTTGGAAAGGACCTCAAGATCATCTAGTTCCAACCCCCCTGCTATGGGCAGGTACACCTCCCACTAAACTGTGCCACCCAAGGCTATGTCCAACCCAGCCTTGAACATGGCCAGTGATGGAGCATTCACAACTTCCTAAGCAACCCATTCCAGTTCCTCACCACCCTTACAGTAAAGAATTTCTTCCTCAGATCCAATCTAAACTTCCCCTGTTTA